>JAAAKO020004468.1:0-37898 GCA_010015015.2 Bolitophila cinerea | reverse complement strand
ATTATGGTTTAATTTTAAATTATTTTCTCACCGAAAAAAATTTTTGCGCAACAAAAGAATGTACTACGATTGGCCGAATTTCGATTGGCCGAATCACGATTGGCCGAATAATACGATTGGCCGAATCACGATTGGCCGAATCGCGATTGGCCAAATGATACGATCGTTATTTGGCCAATCGTGATTCGGCCAATCGAGAGACACCGGTAAAAAATTATACACTAATAACAAAACGTTCAAAAATGATATATATATATATATATTTTTTTTTTCATTTTTCTTTTTTTGCAAACGAATCTTTGTGCCAATTTTAAACTGTATCAAATAAGTTGAAGTTGGTTAAAAAATATGTCGATACATATATCGCCCTATTATATATACCAAGTAGTTTAAAGATTTTTTAAAAAAAGAATGCTTATCGAGAAATATGGGATTTAAAAAACATAAATGTTCAGAAATAAAATATAACACGCTCCAAGAAACAAATTATTTCTATTTTGAATCTATTCGCGTTTAATTTTAAAGCACAAAAGTATAGTGATTTTTTTACTTTATTACTTAATCTTTTGGTAGAACAAAATAAATAGAATGAAACAAAATAAATAGACCGTAAAAATAACAAATAAAAACAAGCAGACTTTGAAGGGCTCTAACTCGGAAATTTACTTTTGATTAGTCAGGATCTAATTTCATATGTTTTCGCTATTTGGGAAACAAATTTATATGATTTCTTGTTGGGGGATTTTCACATTTTTTGTCTAGTCCTTCTTTAAGTGGCTTATACAAATATATCGGGATCGGTTTTTTTTATTGTTTTTCAAAATATTGGTTCGACCCTAAATCTTGTTTTCTAATATCTTGTCTTTCGAAATCTGGTTTTTCTAATATCTTGCCTTTCAAAATCTGTTTTTTCATAATATTGTTTAACGAAATCTGTTTTTTTTTTTTCAAAATATGGTTATTAGTTTTTTTTTGCGATTTCAGTATTTATAAACATATTTTTGATCAAAAACAATAGTCTGAATAAACAAGATTTAAAAAAACAGGCAAATAACCCCAAACAAAAAATCATGTTTTATAAAAAAAAAGAAGAATGAATGACCATTTGACCGTATTTTACTTTTTTTAACTTTTTTATATATTTTATTTATACATATGTGCCATACTATAATCTTCAGTAAAGCAAATATGAATTTAGAAAAGTTATAAAGCGACCGATAGTTAAAAAGTCATAGAGAGGGATGAGAGAGTAGAAAGAAACTGAGACATATTGGGGGTATAAAAGAGACCAATTGAAGAATATATTCTCTAGCAGACTGATGATAAAAAACAACCCTTAAAAATGTTATATATCTTTTTTTTTGTTTTACTTTCAACCTCGAGTCCAAAAATCAAACGAAGCGTGTAGAATAGAAATGCCATACGTTCCAGATGAAACAGAACAATATCACAACAACAATATCTGGTACATACATTGTATCCTAACGAATTATGTGGGTTCACCGATATTTTGTGTATATGCACTTAAATGTAGATGCACTTTTTGATTAAATAATCTATATTTTATCGTTTATAACTGTGTTGAATTGAGTGTATTTTCAAGTCAACTAAAATGCAATGACTGTGAGAGAAAAAAACCTCCAAAGAACACCAGAAAACCTCAAATATTTATTTGTAAAACAAATTATCAGCTTTATAAAATGTTAAGTTTATTTTATAATTTCCAGAAGAAAATTCAACAGTTTTTTTTAATTGCGTATACTACAGAGATAAGTATAATTATCGAATTCCTATAATAAGCTTTGAAGTACATTTTGGATGCAGATCAGGCGTATTTTTTATATCTACAAGGAATTATACAAAAATACACAGATACCGCCATCGAGCAAGACCTGCATGACAAAAACGCGAAAGACGAGAATAGGACGAACAACGAGCAACTCTTCTCTCTTTAAGTGCGTTTGCTCGCATAATCTTTACGATGACACATTTTGTGTTTTCTGTAAATATGAAAATATATGTAGTACGAGTATATATTCAAAGAGATAACTATATAGAAAGAAAGAGAGATATCAACGAGCGTTTTGTGTGCCTTGCTGCATATAATATATAGTATTATGTGTTTGTGTGCGTGTTGCTCTGAGCCGTCGATCACAGCGCGCATTTTGAATATAGTGGGGTGATTGTTATTTATAAGCCCCATTCGATGAACGGTTTACCTGCGCCTAACAGTTGCGAGACTTACCGAGCTTTTACTGTGCGCGGTGGTACGATACGCTTGCTTCCTTGCTTCGAGATCAATATTATGAATTAAATCACGATTATAAGCTTGCAACAATTATTTGATTTATACATTGATCATTTTTTGTTCGCCGGTTTATATTATATATCGTTTGAGTAGTTTGAGTCGATTTTGATCAAGCGATCGTTCAGTGTGTTTTTAAAGTGTGAGAATTCTATTGGAAAACGCAGAGTTTTTCTGTTTTGGTATATAGTTAGTGAAACACGCGAATTAATTGAGAGTACTTCAAAATGAGTTTTCCACTGAGCGTAGTGTTTGTGGCATTGATCGTGGTGGTTCTTGAGGGTGAGTTTTTATATATTGCATATTTATCTAAAATTAGTTTTTTATGTCCTGTTATTGAATATTCTCACATATTCTCACATTTGTAAAGCATAAAGTTTATTTATTTGTTTCGTACAATTATTAATCAATTAAATCGATAAAAAGTTGTATAATTACAGTAAAAATATAGTATCAATGTGACATTTGTATAATTATATTAGGAGGCAATTTACAATGCTTAAATTATATAGCATTGTAAGTTGATTTTTTTATATTTATACGAAATTCATACGTTTAATATGTTTATTGTAATAAAAAGAAGGCCGAGGATTAGCAAAAGGACGCCGAAATTGTCCTAACATCTTATATTTTAAATTTTGTTAATTGAATTTAATTATTTTAATTTGAATTGCAATCAGTAAATTTGCATACCATTTTTAACATATATATATACTGTATGTATATATTTATTTGCCATAATATATTAACTATTGTATTCTTTTTTAGTAGAATCATTTATTTCAGGTAACCAAATAATATGTTTGATGATAAAAATTAAACAATGATTACAATAAATTATAAATGGTATCAAAATCGTATTCATTGTAATATATTTTATAATATTTTTTGGCAAAATATATTTTAAGCACGATATATTTTAACCTATCACTTATTACATTAGTTGCAACAATATATATTTTTTTAAATTCATATTTTTGTTAATTCTATATAACAAAGAAAATAAATAAACATATTTAAAAGATTTTTAAGTGTAGAATGGTTTTGAATAGCATACTAATTGTAAAACTGTAACCAGCCTAATGTTAAGGACCTAAATTTGAACGTTTTTTTTTTTTACATTTTCGTGTTCAAAAAACCGAGTTTTCAGTTTGAACTAATTTTCGACACATTTTTAAGCCCACTTATCTGATCCAGCTCAAACTTGGCTCACAGACTTGTTTATACGGGACATAGAAAAAATAAAAATAATGTATAACAAAACTATTCATATTTATATATTTTTTTTGAAGATTTTTTTTTTTTTTAAATAAGCTTTCTTTTTACCAACTCGTAACAGTTTGTTTACACTTTAAAGAAATAAATTTACGTAATTTCTAACGAAATCAAAGAATGCAGAGACTCCTAATAATAATTAAAAATTATTTAAGTTCTTTTTTACTTTCCAATTAAAAAATTGATTACAGTTCCAAAAAATGTAATGACTCATTTTATATATAATATTTTGCTAGTCCAAACAATCGTTGCAGAATTGTTTTTTGGAATTACTGTACACATTGGCGTAGCAAAGATAAGTTGGACAAATACCCATTACTTATTCGCAATGATTAAATAATTTAATCACGAATCATGCATTTAACCTTTACTCAGTTGGATAACTTCTATTTTTGTTTTATAGTTTTTTTCGAAATTATCTTGAATCAATTTAAATCGATTGATAGAGGCTAAATTAAAATAACTATGCAAACATTTTTTTTAATCAAAAGGAAACCCTGTTAAGTGAATGATTGATTGATATCATTTTTCTTAGTATGTTGCCTTCAATATATTTTTAAAAAGTTTTGATTTAGCGATTGGCTAAAATATAAATAGTGTTTGTAGCGGTAGATGAATGGTCTAAGTCGTTGCGTTATAAACCAAAAAATTTGGATTATTCAATTTTTTTTTTGATTATGTATATATTATATATACTTTTATAATATAAGTATGTGGTGTAGGATATATATGTAAAGGCTATATGATATGATTAAAAAAAAGATAAGAGTTTGCTCGGTTTGGATCAAAAGTATCCGAGATAATAAGTAAGATACAATGATGTAAATATATTGATAAATTTTTAAATACATATTTATATATATATACCTCAAAAATAAATTAAAAGCATAAACCAAATTCAGACAATCATACCAACATAAACTTAAAAATATATACATAAAAACATAAATTTTACCATATTATGAATAACCATTTTTTCAAAGAATATATGACTATTTAATTCGGAATATAGGAAATTCCATTAAAAGCCCTCATTAGAGTACCTTCGTTTGAATTTACGAGAATTGATTTCAAAATACCTATTATTTTATACAAGTATTATTCATACTATCAGAAGCGTCACAGGTGACTCCCGTGCCTTGTGCGAGAAAATATAATAACTCACCTCCATTAATTAGTTATAATCGTCTCTTATTTGAAACGTCATCACATACGCATAAGCCGAAGAGCGCGTGTATAATTTATAGTGTCTGTATACTGTATAATAGAATATATTATGTATATACTTGAAGTTATTAGATGCGTATAGTCCTATTATAAAATAAAGACATCACGTATAAAACCCATAGAGAACTTTTGATTGAAAAAAAACATGTATTTACCTTTTTTATTGTTATTGTTTTTTAATTGAAAACATTAGATGATAGATGATAGAAGTGTGGTCAGATTTACATATGCATATAAGTGAAATCCATATTGTTTCCAATGATTCATTTGTCCACATCTGTTACTGCGGAAAGTACCGGAAAGTTTTATTTGAAATACATTTGTGTATAAATATTTACGTTGTTTATTTGATTTGCACAATGGTTGATAACCAGGTAGATATTTCATATAGATCTATATCTATCTAGATATACTTAAAAAATACATGTGATTTCAGATAACATCCATTAGTAAAAAAAAAATATCCGAAACTGCTGTATTACGAATAACGTGGGATTCATCTATTTTATCCAATATATATATATATATAAGGGTTTCGGAAAACAGAGATTTTCACGGAAAATATGAACAATATGGATTACCTCTATATAATCTTCCAAAAATATACTTATTTCTTCGTTCATTTGATCTTCCAAAAAGATTTTATTCCAAATCTTGTGGAAAGTTTTTTGAAATTTATTAAAATGAATATTAGTATTTCGAGTAATTCGCATCGATAATTTATAAATATATGATTATTTATTTTATATTCATGGACAATAGATATTTATCTTTTAATTCGATGAATCAAAATAAAATGGCATAATTGATGTGATGTATGGAATAGACATGGCAGCCATTGAAAAATAACCGGCAGCTGGCTAATACAAAAATCACTTCGGCAAGTAATCTTAGCTGCACAAAAAATCCGCTGCTGGCTTCATGCATCATTTTAAAAATAAACTCATCCTTTAGGGATCGTGTCGACCCCAAAATGGGTGTTTTCAATCCTTACTGTTTTCTTTCTTCTTTTTTAAGTAATAGCTATAGCTAAATAAACTTAAAAACGACTTTATCAAAAAATTGACTTAACTTTTGCGAAATCTTACCCCAAATGTGTAAACTTTTGTTGTTAGAACTCAAGAGGAGCATAAATGCAACAAATATAAGCTGGGACAAGTTAATTCAGATTTGGTCACTGACGTCTCATCATTTTATAAAACTAACACCAAAATAATTGACTAACACAAAATTCCAAAATATTATTTTTTTAAATTATACCTTTAATAATTGTTGTTATTTATGCCGGCAAACCGTACAAGAATCAAAAAACCTTTTTTTTCAGAACTAAAAGTTCATCGTAATGGTTAAAAACCTAAGGACGTTATACTCAGGAGGATTCATACCTTTTCTTCTGCAAATAAACATATCTTTATAGTTGAAATTTAAACATTTACGCTTGCGCTGAAAATTTAATGAGCTCACAATTTTTTGTGTGTTACGGATAATTTTACGTTGAAACGTAATAAAACTAAATTGTAACGACAGTAAATTATCCATGACAACAAACTAAAACGGTTGAAGTCAACCGATTTTTACTGCCAGATCGTCTAAATACCGAAAAGTATATATATGTTTCTTTAAACCAAAACCACCATCATCACATCAAAAAAAAATGATAGCCCACCTCATCTGCAAATCTGCAAATATCCATAAGCGATCTTGATGAATACTTTTACATAACCATAAAAAAACACTGCAAAGAAAAAGTTATCACATGCGTGCTAAATTCGGCTATTAAATTTCAATTATAAAGTTAACATTTAATGTGTGTTTACCAAACGCAGACCAAATATTTTATTGTTTTTGTCATCATCACATTACGGTATTTTTATATTAAAATATTATATAACAAAATGGAATTTAGAGTGGTGTCTGTGTCAGAAAAGAAAAAACAAATAAAAAAATCTAGACAATTTTTGCAAACATTTTCCAATTTTACGAGCATTGCTATAATTAGCATAAAGAAATAAAACACAAATTCATTTGAAAATGCTGGCGAGTAGTGGTTTTAGTGGATACTGCATATAAACATCAAGAGCTCATAAAGCATTTTATGATCATAGCTATAAAACGGACGCAAATAAAATACAGAAATCATGTTCAGAGTCCCAGAGAAACGGGTTCCTCGATGATCTATCAAGTCGATATAATATCCGACCGCAATAACAAAAACAAAATTTGTACACAAGTTTTAAAATAATATAGTTTAATTTTTAATGCACGATCAATCAATTTGCGAATAGTATAACTTGCACAACTTGAATCAATATTTTCGAGTGTTATTGATTTGAATTTTCAATAGACTCTCTTTAATTATACTAACTAGTTGAATATGGAAGCAGTGTATAGTGCACACACAAACACACATCCACACGCAAGATTTTAGCACATGTACACGTGAGATTAGTTTACGTTTAATGCAATCAGTCAATGATAAAAGCGAGAATATATATAGTATAATACTTTTATAGCTATATACTCGTAGAATAGACAGAATTATATAGAATGTATGTATATAATCTATAAAGCAATATTATATACACTCGTAGCTAATAGTTTAGTTTGTACTACAGAAATAGATACTAATATATGTGTATACATATTATATTTATTTTATTTGTCTTCTTTTATGGCTTGTCGAGGTAAATGCACTAAAAATGTACAACGGATTCAAAGTTCAGTGCAGCAGCAGCTGCACCTGCGCGAACTTGACCTTAGATTGAACTCAGGGCATTATAATTCAAGAAATGCACAAATGCACTTTTTAATCGAACTGATTCAATTGATGTGTTGCAGTTCTTTGTTTTGTATATAATAAATAAATATATATAACGATATGCGTGTATTTATTATTTATATATATATATATATATATATATATGCGTTCGAGCTTCATTGAACTGACGGACATTATCAACGATTAAGATTCTCTTCTTGCAATAAGAACCCGTAAATATATGCAAATCTCCTTAGATTGTATGCGCGTTTTTTTTGTGCATGCGTTAGCGCACAGTGGGCCAAAATGTGCATTTATTAACATATCGTCCACAAAGGCTAAAATACTCCTATCATTGATGATAGGCCATTTTTCGGTATTGATGTATAGTTATGTTTATTTTTGTACGATATGTACATTAAACTCACTCCTGAGAATAAAATCAAAATTTATGATCTATGATTATCCTTAGTAGGACGATAAGCAAATTAATGTTCAGGATTTATTCAATTATGTAATGCATACATCCATATCATGTAATCACGAAATGAAACGCTCGCAAACTGGCCCTATGGGCCATAAAGGATAAAGGATTAAAGGAATCCAAGTGATATATTACCATCCATTTAAAAATATATTTTTCTCAATTATTTTAGATCTATATGTAATAGTTTGCTGATTGATCCTGGCCTATGAATCCTAATATATATATCTGGGCCTCTCGTAACCTATCTCTTTCTCCAACCGGTCCTATTACCCTCCAACGCTCTTCAATCTGCTACTCCAAGAGTACTCACAACCGTAACAATGGGCTCCTTCTAAAATTTCTTTATCTCGTCATGGACCTATATACTAGCTATTTTCTAACTGTTATCTCTGTTTTTTAATATTTTGCAAATAACGTTCATTTTCCACTCTCTCGGAGGATCCTTTACTTCTACAAATCTATAAAATTATAGCACATGCATGGACAATCAGTATTCGGGAAGAGCTCGAGAGGGCCTGAGTGGGCACTATCTAGGCACGATGCATGATTGATCCCCCAGACCAAATGAATATTGTCATCCATTGGCTGTAATGGAACTGGTTAGTCTTGGGAAAGTATATACACCATTCCAGCTCACAATTATTAGATATATCAGTTTTTCTTGATCTCAAGGGATACTCTTTGTATGGTATAGGATTTATTGCCATATATAAAAATTTGCTCCGCCTTTGAGAGGTTGAGTTTTAAGTGCCTCCAGATTTACTTTAGATTAATGATAAACTTCTAAAATAAGCTGAACATTGCCCTATTTTGATGTTTTAAATATTCTTTTCTCTTAAATTAAATTATTTTCAATAGAAATGTGTGATTTATTTTAGAGTAGAGTTTCATATTGATTTATTACAAGTGATTATGTGATGGCTGGTTTTGACCAAAAAACTCATCAACAAGGGATCATCACTATAAGCGGCATTCATTATTATTTCCCACGGCTAGAATTCTTGTAAAATCGAAAAATGTATCGGCACCATATTATTGTTTTCTGTGATCTTATAGTGAGATCTCAATTAAGGATTATTACTGTCGTGCGTGGTTTCTACTAGAGCTATCTTTCAGGATTGTTTTTTTTTAAATTACTCCTACAGAAAAGTTTCTTAGAAATGATTTAGTAAATGATCGGCGGGGAATTTATCAATATTTTTTTAAAATTATGGTTTGGTTTAATAATTAATTAATTTAACTTTATAGAATTAAAAAAAAAACATGACTATATAGTTTTAAAGTTTTAATTTGTTATTGAGTTGATAGAGTTAATACTAAAAATCTTAAAAAGCACAACGGGTCAAATTCTTCAAAAATATTGAAGAATTTGTGTGTCGAGAGGTACGTTTAGAAGATATTTCAACTATAGATTCTAGATATTAGGTGTGTCAATATGCTATTAAAGATTCTAGTATTTATAGTTGCGTATAATTAATTAATTAAGACCCTTTTTTAAACATCATTTTTAATAATCATAATTTTATTTTTTCAGTCACCGCTGGCCATCGTTTTGGTTACACAAAACCCGAGCAGAGACGCTGGGCAAGACATCACCATGAATGTGCTGGAAAATTCCAGTCTCCAATTTCAGTGCACTCTGGCAAGGTTAGTTAGAAATAACCGTTATTCTGATGTACGTTTCCAATATCATATCGTTATTTACCTGTTAATAGGCAATTCAATTAGCAATGCCCGCGATTGAGATGGTAGGCTACCACAACCTGTTGCCGGGTCCACTGCTTATTCACAACAACGGCCACTCTGTGTCAATGAGTATACCCAAAGGCGAAGAGGATACCGAACAGAAGCTACCGTACATTTTCGGTGGTAAATTGGACGATGAGTACGAAGTAGAAGGTTTGCATTTCCATTGGGGCGACAAGAATAACCGTGGCTCAGAGCACGTGCTAAATGACGTACGGTATCCAATGGAAATGCATATCATTCACCGGAACATGCGGTACAAGAATGTGGCCGAGGCGTTGGGTCATGCGGACGGACTGTGTGTACTGGGATTCTTTTATCAGCTACACGAACGCGAGAGTCCGGAATTGTCGAGCATCGTACGGAACATAAGTTACATTGAAGACTTTAACAAAAGTGTTCATTTGAACTCTACATTTTCCCTGTCATCATTGCTCGGCAACATTGACCTGGACAAATTCTACACATACAAAGGTATAATATAATACAAATACTAAAACTGTTCGATAGATAGTTAACATAACGTTTTATGTGCGCACAGGTTCATTAACAACTCCACCCTGCTCGGAGGCCGTAACATGGGTTCTGTATCCGGACACGTTGCCTGTGACGAACTCACAATTGGCCAAGTTCCGTCATCTATCCAATGGCATCGAAGGATCGGTTCTCGTCGACAACTACCGTTCACTGCAGCCAATCGGAAATCGGAATGTGTTTGTGCGAAAAGTCAACATTCGGAATACTAAACTAGTTCCCGCGACCGATGAACTGCATTATACAGAATGGGATTGGTTGTTCTGATTGCAGTTAAAATTATTTGATTTCTATGAAACAATTAAAATATTATACCAAATATCTACTGAACCACACAAATCGTATGCAAATGAGCCTTTTTCCAACGGCAAAGTCACGCGAATCTTGCGCCATAAACAAATAATATATATACTCTTGAAAACTGGCTCATTGTCAGGTCAACCAGTCACTCTACAATCGATCAACGGGCCGTGACGCACAATGGACATTTACATTTATACACATTTATACATATACATAATTTAAGGTAATTTAAGATTGTACAAAATACTCATATTTGGAACCAAATCACATCGAGACAGTTTAGATCTCGTGCGTCTTGTTTTCCAATTCGATCGAATCTAGTTCAACAATAAAAAGCAAATCGAATGTATCATTAAAACCATTTAACAAAATAAACATATTATAATTTAAAGCGGTCTTGTGTTTTTTTTATGGGTAACGCGTAACTGAATTTTGTGGTGCACTATTAAAAAAAACTGCACGCATAAATTTATAACTTACCTTGATCTCGTGTTTGTGCGTTGTTTTTTTATGTTTATTATACAATAGATCTTGAATATGCCACATAACTTTGAAATGTTTATTTATTCTTTATAACATTTGAAGTATTTCCTATTTATCGTGATTAAGCTTAGAGTGAATCATCTCTTTGAATTGACCAAGGATCTTGACTTCTCGTTTCGTGCGTTCTTCTTTGCTAAACATGGCCAACGCACGTTTTTCATCGGCCGAGTAGATTTGATTTTCCTTACGGATACGTACGGCTTCCATGCGTCGATGCCTGCTACCGCTCATCACGTAGCCCACGTCCTCGAATGTTGCAATTTCGTCAGAGGTCAGTCCGATCTCACCTCTGCGTGGAATACGTTTACCATCAGCAATGTATGCGGCCATCGCAGCTCCTTCACCCGGCAACAGAGCGTGTCCGAAATCTTTATGTGACAGTCCGACTGTTTGCTTAATAACCGGTCCGATTTGGGATTCATCGTCATCGGCACCCCTTGATTTGGAACTAGATTTGCGCAGAGATTTTATAGAGGACTTCTCCACCCACACATTGTCTTCGTCTTCTTGACTGTCAGCTTCACTATCGCTACTGCTTTCACTGCTCGATGTTGAATTCTTGCGCTTCTTCTTTTTAGATTTCTTTGATTTTTTACTCTTGGATTTCTTGGACTTTTTCCTTTCTTTTTTGTTTTTCTTTGACTTTTTAGACGTTGAATATTTCGTTCGTTCGTCATCGGAGCATCTAAAATTTAAATATATACATACATAAAAATATAATACGATTTTTAAAATCTATACAAAACAAACTTACTCTTCAGATCGCGTCGGGGACTTTCCCCATACTCCCCCAACGCCTTCCTCTCCGATAGCCTCTCGCCGGATACGTCGAACCTCCATGGCGTCTTCCTCTTGCGGTTTTTGCATAAACTTCTGGAACGGTTTCTGGAACGGATTAATGCGATTCTCTCGTGAGCTACTTGCACCTCTGTGCCCGTTCTCATTCTTCATCTCAAAGAATCCATCACTAGGCCATCTCTCGACTGCTTCCTTATTGTTTGGTATCTCCTTGTCAACACTGTATAAACGCGTGGATCCACTTTCATTTTCACGATAACGCTGTGCCTTTTTGTCGTGCTCATCGCGACCACCACGATTTTTAGACAACGAATCTCTGTTGGTATCTCGACGACTCGATTCTCCGCGTTTGCTAGACTCTCCGCGCCGACTGGATCCTTCACCTCGTCTGCTAGCAGGACTGTGTGAACGAGACCTGCTGCGAGATTGACGTCTTCGGGATGATTCTCCTCGTCTATTTGACTCTTCGCGCCGGCTGGTTGCCGCAGCCGGGCTGTTTGAACGGGACTTACTGCGCGACGCACGTCTTCGTGACAATCCTTCTCGTCGATTTGATCCTTCACGCCGACTCCTTGCTGGGCTTTGTGACCGGGATTTTGTGCGAGATTGACGTCTTTGGTACGATTTTGGTCGTGATGTTGACCTGGATCGAGACCTGCGTCGTGTTGCTACACGTCTGGGGCTGCGCGACCTACTTCTTGATCGACTTTTGGGCATGTTGAAATTAAAGGTAAAAACCTATCTTGTTTGATTATAAAATCACGCTAACTAAATAATTTAGTTATTAAATAATGGTTCAACTGCGACATGCGACGTAGTCCGGGAGTGAGGTGATTTCTGAATTTCTGATTCGTTTATAAACATAAACCATAAACTATTTTTACTCGCTGTATTTGACAGTGACATTTCATTGTAAATATTATAACCTACAAATTTGAAAATTATAATTTATAGTATTGCCATATACAAAATGTACTAGATTATAAAATTCACAATAATATTTAGTTTTTGAAAATTGTTTACAAACTCAATTCTTTCTGGAGTACATATATTGTTTTAAAATTAATTCTGCATATAAATCATGCTAAACATATATTTTTTGTGACCAAATGGAAACAATTCAATATGTAAACTCTGCTAAAACTATGAATCTCATAAAATGATAATTAGTCATTCATCATTGATAATATTAATAATGATTAAGTATTTTATAGAAGCTCATTTGTATATATCCATTTAGTGCCCAAATTGTATGTGCGGTTACATTGATTGACTGATTTGTGATTTGTCCTAACTCATCATATAAATAACCATATTACTTATATTATTATATGTTATATTCTATATAATATTATACCGTCTTTTGATACCATAAATTAACCTATGGCAATGAATTAAAAAAAAAACACAATATTGTGAACTTTCATAATTGCACAAAAATGCACTCGACATGCGCGCGCGTACGTTATTCGTTATCACTCGGCTACGCGCATTTATCATTCGTGTCGTCGTGTGCTTATGTCGAACACGAACGTCGAAAAATTATAAATAAATACAGAGCGAAGTAGTGGGAATATATTATAAAGCTATTTTTGCGACTTGTTTAATCCGTTCGTAGTATTCAGTACTGTATATTTGGTTTGTCTCCCGTTCCGAACAGAAGTGCAGTGAACAACGCGCGAGCTAATTACATAATTTAATTCCAAATACACAAGTACTTAATTCTTTCAAATACCATGGCTGATAAGGTCAAGATTTGCATCGTTGGTTCCGGCAATTGGTAGGTGTCCCCATGTGTGCGTATGTTTGTGCGTATGTTTGTGCGTGTGTGTGTGTGTTGTATGAATCGCGTTTTTTGATAATATTCCAAAAGAATTCGCCTTTCTACCGTGTACCGTTTGACAGCGCATATATTTAAATCTCATGGTGTAATGTACGCAATTATTATGGGATCCGAGTGCTTAACCTGATGTACTGACATTGCATAACAATATGCATATACTGTCAAGTTGTAAATAAGTGTGTCCCGTACGAAGGGCATCTTATATAGAACACTACACATAATATGTACCACAAATAAATCGATATTCAATGTCATTAAATGCATTATTTTGATTACCTCTGCCAATCACTTAAGGTATACGCTACAATATAAAGGTACACACATTTCTAAAACGTCATGATCAATTTAATATTTTGCCTGTACGCCGTTGTAATCTCTATATTACATAATATACACTTCACAGTTTAACGTAGATACATTTACTGCTCGATATATGAGGTGTTTAATGAACACAGAACACTTTAACGGAATTTATTAGCTACATGCAATTAGTCATGATTCTCATAAATTATTATATCCATTATAATTGTTTGTTTGAGTGTGTGTACTTTGAGAATTATACGATGTTTTTATTTTCTTTCAACGTAACCTAACAACAACGCACGTTGTAATGTAATATTTATTTATTTATATTTATTTTTATAGGGGTTCTGCAATCGCTAAGATTGTGGGTGTCAATGCAAAGCGTCTGGCCAATTTCGATGACCGAGTCACGATGTACGTGTACGAGGAAATTATCGAGGGAAAGAAGCTGACTGAAATCATTAACGAGACACACGAGAATGTAAAGTACCTGCCTGGTCAGAAGCTGCCCGCCAATGTGGTAAGTTATTATCATCAAATCAACATATTGATTACCGTAATCATACACAGGCTCCGTATATAATTTGTTTGCGTAAGAAATTATAATATGTTGGCGTCTTTTCAAAAATCCATCCAAGTAATTCCGGTTGTTTTTTTCATTGTAATATATTCGAGGTTATCTTTGTTACGTATATATATATAAATATATATCACGCTTAAATCTTTTTGTTATGTTGTGGTTCAATTAATAAAGAAGAAATACTAAACAATTACGACACAATCGAACGAAGGGATAGTGTGTGTTGTATATAAATTATCTTGTTGTTGTCCATTTAATAAGCTATATATAGCGGAAAGTTTTCTTTTATTTTTTGACCTGCCCGTGCCCATCAAAAAGGCACGAACTGGCGGGTGGTACATGCATGTTAAATTTTAATGCGCAAGTTATATGTTATATGTTATCATTGTGTTTTGTTTATTAAACCTGTTTTGATAAGAAAACATTTTTGAAAGAGTATGTTACGTGGGAAAAATATGTTGTTTATAGTCGAGCACATGCCGGCCGCATAGTTCATACATTATCTTATTTATCTTGTTGTCGTGGTCCATTTATTATATGAGCGGAAAGTTTCTTTTCTTTTTTTGATTTTTAGACCACCGAAAAGACACGAATGGGCGGGTGGGTTATGCATGTCCAAATTTTAGTACGCAGGCTATTATTTTGTTCTGATCTCATGTGTTTATGGTTATCTTTATGTTGATAAAACGTGCTTTGATAAGAAAATATTGGTTTAAGTTGATTTTATATGAGAATTGGATGGATTGTTTACAATAAGGCACACGTTGCAATCTTTGCGTTTTGTGAGCTGAGTTCAAACTTCACGTAAACGGTAAACATGCTATCTTGGACATATTTTGATGATGAGAATTTTACTTCTTAGACCTTGATTGACCTACAGTCTTTGTAAATATTTGTTTGTATAAATATGATAATCATTACTTCATTATGTTTACAAATTAAAAATATTATAACAATACAATATTACAATTAAACAATTTTTATTTAAATTTTTAAAATTACAATGTATTACCCTTTTTCTCATTTCTTTAAATCTCGATATCTTAAGCAAATCAAATTTCTAACGATTAAAAATATACTCTGACCTTAACCGTTTTCATGAACATGGGTATATGATTGAACAAGGTCACGCATGCTCTTTATTTACTCATGTCTCGTACATATATACTTGCAATATATACAATACATGTCTGTTATTTGTTTTGTATGGATTCTGATGTGATTTATATGTCTCACGTAGCAGAAACTGTGCCGAGGGAAGAAGACATAACAAATGATTTTCTTTCAATTGACGTCAACAGATGAAAACTTTTCTATAGTTTCTATAAAGGCAAAAACAATTTCAAAATATCGTTTTTCTTTTATTTAGGTTGCCGTACCCGATCTCGTTGAAGCTGGAAAGGATGCTGACTTCCTCATCTTTGTTGTGCCCCATCAGTTCGTCCGTGGTCTGTGCGCCACCCTTTTGGGCAAGATTAAGCCAACCGCTGTTGCTCTGTCCCTGATTAAGGGTTTTGACATTGCCGAGGGTGGCGGTATTGAACTGATCTCACACATTGTCACCAGACATCTGAAAATTCCATGTGCCGTTTTGATGGGTGCCAATTTGGCCAACGAAGTTGCCGAGGAGAAGTTCTGCGAGACAACCATCGGTTGCAAGGACAAGAAGATTGCCCCAATTCTGCGCGACATGATGCAGGCCGACTACTTCCGTGTCGTTGTGGTGGAGGATGAGGATGCCGTTGAGGTGTGCGGTGCATTGAAGAACATCGTTGCATGTGGAGCTGGATTTGTCGATGGATTAGGTCTGGGAGACAACACCAAGGCTGCTGTCATTCGTCTCGGTTTGATGGAAATGATTAAGTTCGTCGATGTCTTCTACCCGGGCAGCAAGCTGTCCACATTCTTCGAGAGCTGTGGCGTTGCCGATTTGATCACAACATGCTATGGTATATTTTCAATCGTGATTCTAAAACAGATTATTTTTATTTGGAATTTGTCTATTGTTTTAGGTGGACGTAATCGCAAAGTGTCCGAAGCTTTTGTTAAGACCGGCAAGTCCATCAAGGATCTGGAAACAGAAATGCTTAATGGCCAGAAACTGCAGGGACCAATTACCGCTGAAGAAGTTAACTTCATGTTGAAGAACAAGAACATGCTGGAGAAGTAAAGACAGCATAACATGAGACACTCAAAATGGATACACTTATAAATATATCTACTTTTATCAGGTTCCCACTTTTCACTGCCGTCCACAAGATCTGTATTGGTGAGCTGAAGGCTAACGAGATTATCAACTGCATCCGTCACCATCCAGAGCACACGTAAGTATTCTCCTAACCACTCAAACAACTATTGCGAATTTGCAATATATATTTTGTAAATCCTGTTTTATTTATTCCCCATAACCTTTGTTGATTTATAGAAGTAGTAGTCATCTCTAAATTTGAACGACCCCCCATATTCGGTTCATTTGAGTGCGGAAGTTCATAATATTATGTGATGTGTAGATCTGTGTGTTTGTACGAGATAGTGGAAGACCTTACAAGTTTTTTTTTATAACGATTTATTGTTTGGCTATTTTTTATGCACACTCTTGGAAAGTTTTGTTTTAACATTTTATTATAGTATTGATTAAAAGTCGATATTTATATAATAATAGTGTCGATGTTTTTAATGCGCATATAAAACTTTATTTACCCGTTACGAACACGTCCGAACATATCAAGAAGACCCTACACACACGCACCTGAAAACACACCACACACATGCAATCAATTTGGACAATCGTAATAAGTTTCGTTGTACATCGTTTTGGGCGTTTTATGGAAATGCAATAGTCTTTAAACGATGCCAATGTATACTTAGGCAAAAACTTAATCAAAAACTTATTTATTTATCGGATCTACTAACACTTTTTTACATTGTTCCTAATTGTTACTTATTCAATAAATAAAACAAACCCTCCCAATTTAAATGTTCTCTTTTGTATGCAGATTTGCGCCCCAAAGACTGTTAATGTATTAGTGCATGCCTGTGAATTATATGTGATGTCTGAATCTGTGTGTATGAGAATTTTTGGCCAAGTACGAAGATTGAAATTCATATGTTTTAAATTTGTTTTTGATTTCTAATGTTTTTTAATTATTTCAAATCTATTAATATAACATTTGTTTAAATGTGTGTTTCTTTTTTATTAATATAATACGAAATATATAATATTTCATATCTTTGACCACTTACGAAGAGAATACCTACAAATATTCTTCAATATTAATTTTCATTTACAGGCAAAGCTTTTAGGTAAAACAGCGTGCACACTGCCAACGACCCGTTTAATTCAACTTCTTCCGGAGTTTCGTTTAAAATTTATTAGGTGTTGTCGTGCTCAAATAAATGTCTGTACATAAGAAAATGCTTGAAACGGTATTGTATAGTTAATTATTGTTATATTGCAGTATTTTGTAATAAATAAAGCTGAATTTACAATGGTTCAAATTTCGTTTTTCCTTTTATATTAAAGAAATATTGTGTCTCAAAAATGGATATATTATCGAATTTTAGCTAGATAGATCTTGAAACTTAAAGGTCGCTACAGGACAAATTTGGAAACCGTGAACTCATCAAATCCGGTGATCTGTATTCTACAGAAGAGATGAAAGGACAAGAGATGGAAACCAACTAAATTAAAATTCAAATGAAAAGTACATTTTAAAAATCACTTTTATTATAATCCTCTAAAACTACCTATCTCACACAAATATATGCTCGTCTGGAGGGTGTTTCTTTAAGAAACCATTATTAAAATCCATCGCAGACATGATTCGCTTGCCTTCAACGCCCAGCTTTTGCACGGTAATGCACTGGCCGTCCGCACACATAACACGCAAGCATTTTTGACTTTTTACATATTTCACACTGCCCGGTTTGCAGTTGTCCCAAATTTCTTCCGAGTTTGTATCGACTTTGATGTCAATCAGTTTCAGCAATATGTTATTCCATTTGGTTGTAATCGGCTTGAACGAGTACAGTGCCCGAAACCGATTATAAATCTGTGTAGCACTCATGATGCTCCAATTTAATTCACCGAGGGAGGCATCAACTTTTGGAGCTATTTATTTCAATAAATTGTGAGTATATATTTTTTTTATTATAACTATCTTACCGTAAGTCACTTCCGTTGAAATTTGAGGTTTAGCATTCTGTAAACTTTGCGGGATATTATGCACAGTCTTCAAAAGCAGTTCGGCACCGGTCCGCGCTAATTGTTCGTGCAGTTCAGGCATTAATGTGTCCTTATCGATGGAAATCTCCATTTGAGATAATACCTGAATATAAATTAAAATGAAAAACTAATTTAAACCTCTGCAACTGACCATTACCTCTCCGACGTCAAAGTGCTTCGGCCGAATACGCATTATCGAAACACCAGTGGACTTATCTCCATGCATTATGGCATATATAATTGGTGCAGCTCCTCGCCACCGAGGAAGCAAACTGGCATGTACATTGATCATACCTCTGTAAAACGTATACGATTTTAGATCGTGTTCATGGTATAGAATCTAAAAAATATATTTACAATGGAAATGCAGCTATAATACTTTCCGGGATGAGATGACCAAACGAAACCACAATTCCCAGGTCATAGTTAGAGCATGCCTCTGATGATACTGGCCAATTGTGGCAAGTCAACTGCTGTTTATCGGCAAATTTTCGCACTGGATTAACCTGGCTCTTGAACGATGTTACAACGCTTAGTTGACGTATAAGATCTAATGATTTACTGAAAATGAATAAGGTTTATAGAATCCTTTTATAAATTTGATTTGTTCTTGTATACTTACTGTTCTTGAGTCAGTAGCTGCAGACTAGGAAGCGAGAAGTTATCAGTACCGAAGAACAATATTTTCAACTGTTTTGATGTCTTTGGTAATTCAACCGTGGAGTGAACATGACGCACCAGAGAATCTCCAATTTTTCGCTTATATTTGTAAAATGTCCTGAAGAATATCTTATCCATATCGGTAGATATAAGATAAGGATTAGGGGAATATATTTTGAGTTGATTTTGGGGTTAGGGTTTTGTTATGACATACTCAAATCAAATTATATGTAAAATTTAATGTGGCGCAATCTATTGGTGGTGGATATAAATATATAATAAATTCACAATGGATTTGTTTGAAAACCTTACAACAGCACTTTATTTTTTATTTTTGGTGAGGTGACATAATATCTACGGATATAAGGTCCATTACAATTATGGCAGTTTCAAACAGGCAAAAGACGTTATGTCCTTGTAGCAAATATATATTATGGTTGCTTTCAATTAGGGTTTAGTCACTTAAAAAAGGGTCCTATTAAAACAGACACAAAGTCCATGGCCATTATGTCTTTTTTTTAAATGGACATAATGTTTGTCTTTTAAAAGGACCTAAATTCCATAGATATTATGTCCATTTGAAAAAGACATAATATCCATCAAAAAAATAACTTTAAATCCATGTATTTATAAGATCGGACAATAACATGCACATATTTTTTGATGTAAAAGATGATTTTAAAGATATGTAAATCTAATTTAATAAAACAGAGACATTTGTTTTCGATTTCTTTATTAAATATTCTGGTTGATAAACGTCTTTACAAAATATGTATACATGTATAATAATTACTGCATCTCTTAAAATATCTCTAATTTACCTGAAGACAAAATATACCGACAGAACAGAGAGTGTTTTGTTGTGTTCGTTTGCGTGGGTAACGAAAATCGACAGACAGAAACAAATGTTATAAACTACATATTTGCAAAAGACCTCTAAAATAAATTATATACTATATTGATAAAAGTATAACAATTAAGTTACATGTTTGGTTACAATTTTAAAGAAACAATTAAATTGTGCACTATCTGTAAAAATACATACTTTTTAAAAATAAATTTGAACCAAGCATTTTAAAAATGCAAGCAAACCAACGAAAAAGTAGCAAAAGGTAATAATTTATCTCTAAACGTGTAACCGAATATTTATATATATTATATTATTTGTGTTTACTATAATTTAGATTTGTAAATAGATAGAACTAAAACAATAATTATATGATTGAGTGTGTGATAACAAAACGTTATGTACAAAAAATGTCTTCATTTCGCGTTACTCACTAAAAATTATCTATTATAACCCCGATGTTCTCATTTGCGTGATTTGTGTGTGTGTTATTTAATATTTACATTACACAATTTCCAGTATAACATAGAATATTTATATTTAATATTTTTATATTGACCGTTACTATTTTTTTTACAACAACTATTTGAGCTCGCATAATATATCTTGTATGTACATTTAAATAATATATGTAGCTTATGGGTCTAGAAAATTATTTACAAAAATGTATTTGTTTATGTAAAAATTGACTATTCAGTTTTGTGTGTGTGAGAGAGAGTTAGTATTTTTCAGTTGTGTTGTAGTTTTTATTTAAACAAATGAGAAAGAAGAAAGTAGAATATTCAAAAACCAAAAAATTATAGAGTTTGTTTATGTTATTTTGATAATAAATAATAAAATTATAAAAATGTGCTTTCAAATGGTGTGTTACTTCGAAAGATGGCAGTTTTTTTATGATTGTAGGGTGAATCATTTTGCGCACGCACGAAAAAAATATACTCGATTGGCTGGGACGATACGAAATATATATTATATATATATTTATAAATCTTATCAATTACATAATGATTGCGGCTTCGCTGAAAATCCGCCCTATTTTATGAAATATTTTATTTTTCAATTGTACACACACAATTAAATTATATACAATAAAACCTGGTTTAAATATCTGAAGACACTTTCGAGCGCTGGCAGCACGATGACGCGTCGGTCGCATAAACTCAAATATTTTTGAAAAAAAAAATGAAAATAAAACGTGCTATTTTAAATTAGTCTACGACTTAAATATAAGTTATATAGTTTCCCTACAACGGATATTATTTCATTCGGTTGAGTACAAAATCGTTGACAACAATCAAGCCTTTCTGGTATGGAGACTCGGAGAGCTGTTGGGAGAGTCGGATAGCTTCGATGCAGTGCTTGCGTGCTAAAAATCTAGTTTGTTCAAGACCTTGGGACTTATGTACCAACTCAAAGGCCCTCTCTACATCGCCAGGCTCCTCAAAGCGACGCATAATCATCGGGTTGAGCTCGGGGAACTGAAAAAATAAATATTTATGAACACTAAATTGAAAAATATATGAAAATAGTGGGTACCTTTTCACAGGCAAACAACACTGGAGCCGTAGCCAAGCCAAGTTTCAAATCGGCCGCAGTCGGCTTACCCATAGCCTCGGCAGATGACACAAAGTCCAAGAGATCGTCGACCAGCTGGAAGGCTAGACCAACGTTTCGGCCGTACTGGAACGCAAGATCGGAAATGTTGTCATCGGCTCCGGCCAACATAGCAACCTAGAATATTACAAAAAATAAAGATTAGATGACACTAAAAAGAAGTAACCGGATGAGATCGCACGAACCGATTTCAAACTGTTTGCAATCAACGATGCCGTTTTTCTGAAGGTCTTTGTGAGGTAGTGTGCAAATCTCTCATTTTCGGTTTCTTTTGCTCCCAGCTGCATGAACTCTCCCTGAACTAGATCGGTCAAAATCTAAGAGGGCAAATTAAAACGATTATTTATTAGTTTTATTATATATAAAAAATTATTAAGACAAGACTAGAGCGTATTTAAAAGCAAACGGTTAAACTACTTTAAAAAATATTTCATTTTTACATTTAAATTCTTCTTGTTAACGTTTTTAGGTATAATATATTTGTAAAAAATACTTTGGTAAAAGCAAAACATATTTTAAATAAAAAATAATTTTAATTAAATTTCATTTTATTAAAAGTGATAGATTTTTAATAGATTTGTTTACTGCATTTTTCGTTTGAATAATTAAACAAGTATGTAATTAAAATCATATGTATAAAAATATTTAATTTACATTGTGCGCATTTGGAAAATTGACAATTAAACAATAAAAAAGCGTACATTAAAGTACTTTAACAAATTGATTTAAAATTGTATAGTAATTTGAAAACTCATTTGTGGAGTATGTATGTCTATTTATAGATGTCTAATTGTGATGTGTACGTATACGAATTATATATATATATATACAATGTTGCGTACAATTGGCAAGACGCACTTACCTGACTTAAAACTAACGTGACTTCATCATTTTTGAGGCGCGAGATCATAATCGAGGCTATCGACAGAATGTAATCACCGGTCATTGTAACCTGAAAAAAAAGAGAAATTCAATCCTGTTAAAACAGTGTCGTATTTTTGTGTTCATTCATTAATATGTATATTTTATTTATTGTATATGCGGTGTATTGGATGTATTGAACTCAACGCACACACACACATACACAAAATAGGTTGACCCGTGATTTCCATATTTAGCATATTAGTAAAAGATTTTTCGGGTTATTTATTGTATGTTGAATGTTGATAAGCTCGGACTAAAACGTATCAGGTGAAATGAAAGTTAAAAGGTGCACGACCACCGGCAAACGACACGAGCAGGCAGTTCCCAAAAAAAGTATCAATGATTAAAAGGTGTGTACGCGAGCTTATATATACTATACATATATATACTAAACAACCTGTTGCAGTAAATATCTATATATGTGTATATTGTACCTATGTATACGAATAGTATTATGAATTGATGATCTGTTTACATTCTTTGTGGTTTTTGCATTTATTTGTTTAGGAAACAATGTTATGTGGTTTTTTATATTGCAATAGTTGTATCGTCATTTCTGGTTGTTTTATTATTCTTAAGTTAATATTTCCGTTAAACCAAAAAATATTATTTTTTATAAAAACCAAATACAGTTGGAAATGTTTTTAAATCTACGAATCAGAACATATTTTATAATTTAAGTTATTTAATTTGGCAAAAGTAAATATTGGTCGGAATATTTTTTAGGAAGCATTTTGTTTAACAATATTAAAATAAAATATAAATAGGAACAGAAAAATGTTGTACTTTTTAATGTAATCTGGAGCTGGAACTGGTTAAAAGTGGCGGGCGTTAGGTACCTGAACTTCATGAAAGAATGGACAAAAATAACATACAAACATTTTTACATCTTTACACCTAAGTTTAGTTTACAGCTAGCAGATAAATATATGTTATGTCAAGAATTACGATTTTGTTTTCTGGCGATTTCTTTAGTATTTCTCTTTACATTCTTTAAATTTATTCTTGAGAGAAATCTTAAAATTTAATACTTTTCACTATAATCAAAAGTATGTTACGTTTCATTTTACATTAATTTCGTATGTTAATCTGATGTGCAAACACTTTATTTGTTTTATGATTATACTCGTTTTATTCAGTCTCTTTTTGTAAAACATAGGTTTTGCAATCAAATATTTATAAACATATTAATAATCAAGTTTTTCTTCGCCAAACAAAATCCCCCAATGCATCTCTGCACACATTCAGCAAACATCGCACCGCCCGCCGTCGCCGCCACCGCCTCACCGCAGCGTACGATGGCTTGCGCATTGAGACCACTTTCCCACTTTCTCTATTCATCGGATTGAATTCTTTCAAGTTTGTCTTTAAATCGTCTTCAAGGCCTTATTCGTGCGAGTACACACAGCACATACTCATATATTTTATTTGTGTATATAATTTACATGTGTATATTATGTATTACAAACACACGACATACACATTTTAAACTATGTACATAAAATCACATACATTTATATATATATACATATATATATATATATTTAATATCATATACATTTACACTAATAAATAACCGTTAATGTTTTTGCGCTCGCGCTGCTGCTAATCAAAGTATTTTAAGTTATTGAAATATTATTTCCGAGCTATGCGTGTGATCATGAGAGAGTCGACTCAAGTTATAGATGTAACGCATATGTGTCTTTGTTTTTTTTTTTCAAAAAGCCGCTTGTGATTTCGATTAATGACTCATAAAAAGTGAGATATGATTAAATTCCGATGCAGAGGCATTATGCCACAAAACATATTTTTATGTTATGATGTGCACAATTACCGTTTTAGATTGTTTCGTTTTTATAGCTCAGCAAGACACACGGCACGGTACAGAGTATATATGTTTAATAACAACAACATTAAAAAATACGCTCGCGTAACTGTCCGTTTAGCACACTTAATTGTGCACATATGATTAAGTGTCTTTAGGAAGCTGGTACTAATAAAGTTGCCTGCGTTGTATATGTGTATAATAATAACAACATAGCGTACGTTGCACCGCAACACATGCATGCACTTATGAGTAGATATACTGTACATAAAAGCAATTTTCACCGTCCGTCGCTTTACGGCGTAAGGAAGCTGCGGAAGTAAGCCAGTATGCAAATTCTAAATAGGTTTGCGTAACTTACAGCCGCACGCCGAACATCGCACGTATGTACATTTGCACTCATATCACAATCAACATAAAAAGCACCTGTAAACGCGAGCAGTATATAATCACATTATGTGAACACAAGATACGCGCTTTGCAGTGCCCCATTAACATACATGTGACCGAATGTGTCTTGCGCACGCGCCAGAGACAATGGGTGCTCTGGCGTTTGAGCTGTTAAACGTAGTTATTGTACAAAGCGTTTAAGTGCACATAACACACACACATACACGTAAACATATGGTAATGCAATTGCGGCAAGTGTGTTAGTACACGTTTAACATAATAAACAATCACGCCGAGGATGAGCGTCTTACATAAAATGCACAATGAACATTAGAGCGCCGCGCATAAATACGCACGATAGGAAGGTGTTGCAGGTGATGACATACCCATTGCATTCTTTTAATTTAATTGCATATGTTAATATAGAAAGAAATGCATTTGTATAAGAGACGCAATGCGGCTTAGTGCTACTGGGCAGTCTAACAAAAATACACACAATTATATATTATGCATATGCTATATGCAATGCTCTAGGCGTGACTTGATATACCAAGCGAGATTGTAGGTTCGTCGTCTATGAGTCTTCTGTTTTAATTGTGTGAATGTTGCAGATTGCAGGTTCGTCGCCTATGAGTCTTTCATTTTAATTGTGCTCATGGCGCGATGTTAGGAAAGTCTGCGTTTTCACGCAAATCGGATGCAAATGTGGTGATAATTTTATTTAAACAATAGCAAAATTATGCACATTTACGGTTTTTATGCATATTACGTTTTGTAAGCTTTTCTAGTAAACATAATAATAAAACTCATTAGTTATACTTCTGTTCAAATAATCGTGACTGTACTTAATTATTCATGTTTTCGCTATGTTAGCAATATATTATGTTTTAAAACTTTATATTTCAAAATGTCTTTTTTATATAGTTTTTTTTTAAATATGTGCCCCTCCCCTTGAATTTGTAATGGAGCTATTTCAAAATATTTTATTTTTGGCCCAAACGCAAAACTAATATTAAATAATAATAATCTTAGGTGTTCTTTAAAATATCCATATTAAATATTGTCAATTATTTCTTTAATTTATAAATAACTAGCAATAACTGCGAAGATTTAACAGTTATCTTATATATAACTAAAAAATAATACGATTGTGTGTAAATTGTATATAAATGACATAATTCGATATTTTTCTTACAGGATGGGCAACCTTTTCTATAATATAAAAAATTATACCTGAGGGAAAAAAATATTTTAAGGGAAATATATTTAAATAAATTCTATTATCTATGCGTATTTTTGCAACGGTGAATTGGTATTAAATCTTTCAATATGTCAGATATATTTAAAAAATTAAAACTGTAACATTTAGCTTTAGCATACATACTTTAATAAATGTATATTTCCTATGTAAAAGCAGAAACAAGCAAAAGAAACATTAAAAACAAAGTGAAACTTATTTAAATTGAAAACTTTTTTTCTTAAGACCTGATTTTCTCAAAATGGTCTATGGTACGGTTGAGGAATAAATGAGAATCTTCAATTTGAAAAACATTATTGAGTCTCAAATTTTGTTTTCAGATGAAGCAGTTTTATTAATAATATAACGATAATATAGCGATAACTTAAATCAGAAAAGCTTTTAACTAAGTTTCCAATGCATATAATCATTTGAACTTGTCCCGCATATTTCTGTTGTGCAAGAACTGCAAGCATGTTTGAAATAAAAATTTTTGACCGCAAAGTTATGTTGAATAACTATTTGATTGATATATGCATAAAGCGTACACGTGTATCACACGACTTTTTTTTTAAAAAATATTTGCATTAAGTTCAAGTTGAAAAATGCATTTAAATGAGTTGCAATGAATGCCATTAGTTTTCAAAACAAGTTTTACGTACTAAACTTTACATATGATTGCTACAAGAAAGTATGACATGCTATCGAAATACAAGTGCTGGAATTTTAATTATTAGTTTAAAATCAAATTAGTGATATGTATGTTATTGCGGTCACTCTCTTGGTCAAAAACAATTTAATTTTAATTGCCATGAATTTATACAACTTTTACGTACTACAATTTCTAAATATACTTATAATTTATTCTAAATTAGGTGACTGAGAGTGTATCTCCCGCACAACAAATCTAGGTCCAAGATATTTAGTTTTAATATACACACGCGCTCGTAGAAAAACGATCACTAATATTGGTGTCATTTTGGTATATCTATCGATATAAACATTTCAAGAATGTGCGTGTGTTAATAATTAAGATAAACACAGCATCGTAACACATACCTACTATATATATTATGTATTGTATAAATATATATAGGTATATAATTAAACTTTGTTTACATTCTTTTGAGCCAAATGCATACACAGACCACAAAATACCTGTTTGATCGACGACACACGTGCCCTCCTATCGCTTGCGTCGCGTCTCCTCGTCGAGAAACCATCATGATGCTAATTATACAATCGACAGGCGTACTGCGTATCTGCACATACATAATACATATATGCAATATGCATATGTATGAATATAGTCAATATATATATTCTTACATCACAAAGCTGACCAAACCGTATTTGTTGTGTGTACACTGCGTATACACAAGCGCATGAAGTATTAACTCACATATTCACTAGAATGTGTTACTGCAAAATTATGCAATGCGTATGTATACGATGTATATGGACGAGTCTATATACTATATTTACTACTAGTAAATAATAAATAAAAAATACAATGTGTTTTTTTAGTTACCATGTTAAAACAAGTGCGCTTGACCAGACCCGGATGAACGGCCAAAAGAATATTAAATAAATAATAATATTTTAAAAATGATAATCAATAATTACAAATTATAAGATTCCGATATAAGCATAATGGTTTTCAAGTACAAAAACCAGGTCCTAGTTTTAATAAAAGATTTTAAATATAAATGCGATTCATAGAAAATAAATAAAAATAATTTAAAAAACTTACTTTTCTGTGATTCCACAACACGTTGACGCTGGGCTTGCCTCGACGGAAATTGGATTGATCGATAACGTCGTCGTGTATCAAACTGGCCGAATGGATCATTTCGGAAATCATGGCTACCTGACGTTGACTTTCCATGGGTTCTCTGCAAAAATAATTAAAGACAAATGTCAGGACGCACATTTTTGTTAAGGGATTTTTAAATAGGCCACAGTTTTAGGAAAAAATACGTACATATTTTAAACAAATGAAAATAAATATTTACCAAAAATTTTAGTTGTATTTTTGTATTTCTGGTAAATATTTATTTAATGTCTATTTTTTATTAAAATAAAAATAATCTTACAAGTGCAGTTCCAGCGAATTGATGTCAGAATAGGTAATCTCAAATCAGTAAATATAAAATAAGTTTTTTGTTAATATTTAGTTTTTTTGAAAAATTGAATTGAAAATTAAGAAAAAGTTTATGTTGCTTTGTGATCGTTAAAAACAAGACATGTTCAAAAGCTTAATTCTACATAAATAAAGAACAATCTTCAATGTCCACACTCAGATAATTCTAGTTTAGTTTTAGATTTCAGTCTAAATTAAAATTAATTATACATAACTAGTTTACAATATTTGTACTAACATTTTTTTTGTATATTTCCCAAAAATACTTAAAAACCTAGGTTCAAAGAACTATGGAATCTGTTATAGTTATAAAGTTCTAACCTAGAAAATAATACAAATTCTTGAATCTTACCTGTTGTCTTTGTGAAGGTGGTAGTTTACTGCTCTGGCCATCAGCATGGCCACCATTGGTCGCAAAGCTTTGCCTTGTCCATCAAAGTAGTATTTTGCAATTGTGTCCAATTCCGGCTGGTTGGTGCCGCTTTCGATAAGCTATACACGCATAGGAATTAAATAGATAATCAAAACTCGATTAATAAAATTAATTAATTGCTCAATTAAATTGCACTTGCTGTCATGCCTGCGTGTCTGCCATAAAAACCACAATGCATGTGATATTTTAAAAGGAGTATTTGACCACATTAATCGTAAATTGGCCTGAACGTTCAGAGGTAATTAATATAGGTGATCGCGAACAGAAATCAATGCCCTTGGCATGGTGCTAAAATGCACACGCATATACAATATAAACATATATACATAACACATAAGTATACCACCGCCGTAAACGTAATAGCAGCAGCAAGCAAAAAAGCATATACCATTAGAAAAAATCTAAACCGTTTTATAGGACGGATTACGTTGTATTCAGCAAACAATGAATGCGCTGTTGCACAACTTATTGTGTGTATGTGTGATTGTGTGTGTTTTACGAACGCAGATTAGGCACCACGATTAGAAAATGTGTTGTATCCGATTTGGATTATTACATTTCAAATGTAAATATGCAATTGCAATTATTGGATTTTAATGATTATGGCATTATGCAAAAAATAATTTAATTATTTTCATATAGGCAGACTTTAAAGAATGTAATAATTTTTTAATATTTAATATACATGTCATTTTATATTTTTAATGTGAAATTATATTATGTACGATAATTAAATCCATACAATTATTTTATTTAAAGATGAAACCAACGTAACTTGTTTGTCTATTGTAATTTTACTTCTTGATTTAAAATATGATCGGATTAAAATCAAGTATATTAATTCCATTATTTTTTTATAAATCCCATATTTTTTATTTTATTAATTTTTTGCTTATTTATTATTTTTTTCTTGTAGATATTCAATATGAGATTTAAAAAAATTCGGGACATCGAACCCATCTCATTTAACATCAATTAAAAATTTACCAGATTTACAATTAATTATTAAAAAAAGCATTTTGGCTAATGCTATATTGTGAAATAGATAACTTACGTCTCTGATGTCCTGGGTTACATATTTGATATCATCATCAAGTAATAAGTACGGATCCATTTCAATTTCTCGCACCGGTCCGGCAGGTTGTTGTGTGTGCACTGAACTGTAACCACGCATACACGGGTGTACGAGAGGTAAGGTCTGAAAGAATAAGGAATACCAAATTAAAAAAGAACGAGTTTTGACCTAAATCCAATAATCGTGCAATCTAAATGAGCTTGCGCTCGATTTTGTATGTATGTTTATAATATAATAGCAAATTCATGATAAATACAAATTACTACTAATAATGCACACATTGTTGCACAATGTTTAATAAAGCCTTTTAAAAAAATGATTGCATGTGAAAATATTTATAATAACGAATTATACGCTGAAATGATGTACAAATTCGTGCGTTTGTGCTTCTTGTTAATGCACCTAATGCACATATATAAATATAAAATTTCATTATCGATTTTACACTATTTAATAAATTAAGACAACTCAATTGTTAATAGCCAGCGGGGCCGCATGTAGCATAAATGTGACTGAGTGTGTGTTTTCTGCATTGTTGCGATCACGGTGCGCTTTAGACGGTGGTTGCTTCATCATCGCATCGTTAAATTAACGTTATTGTCTGTACTATATTTAATATAGTGTATGCGACTGCACGATCCGCTGCAACAGTGCATTTTAAAGCATTCGCTTTTTAAATTGCATTATTACACATATATATATATATATATATATATATGTTATACACATAAATAAATATGTAGAGTACACCAGAACAAGCATTCACATAGTTATGAAATCTTAATAGTGTATTAAAAATTAAATCGTGGCAATCTCCTGTTAAATAATAAGACTTTTTTCTAGAAATTTATGATTTTACAATAAATAATATTGTTATATAATTTGGTTCATTATAATATTGAATTGCTAAATTCTAATATTACAAATATCTAAATACTTTCAATCGAAAATCATGTAATATTTCAGGAATTGTTAAATTCTCGAAATATCACAGAATTGTAATTCATATTTCATATGAATTTACTTTTTTATATTAAGAAAAAAAAAATATAATTGGTAAAAGGTTGGCCTCAAAGAGCCGTTAAATCACTGTTTCGAGGAGCAAGAAGGAATATTCAGGGGAAAACTCGCTTTAAAAGAATATAATTATGTGTTAAGAAAAACAAAAATTAATTGTTCTTCACATTCATTCCGGGAACTTTTCGATTAGCTCACAAATAAAACCCCCTTTTACGATTCATATATAAAACAAATACATTGAATGAGTATATCAAGATAAATCGTATACATACAATTATTCTCTAATATGTACTAAACGCATTTTCATTCATGATTAAGTCAAATATTGATGCAAGCACATGAAAGATTTGTATACAATATTGACATTGAATATACACAAGTAATATATACTGAAATACAATAGGCATTCATGCACGAACGCAATAGAACGTGCAAGCACGCGCAGAAGGTCTATACAAATAACCATAAGTTATGGCAACACAACAAAAAAAAATACCGTCAAAGAATATTTCCTCTTTGCGCTGTCCGTGGCTCATGATGGATAGATTAGTAAGACAGATTGAGCCAGCAGCACGCGAATATTATGTTTACGCGCATTGCATACAACTCGAGGAATTATACTTTAAGCAAGGTGCACACGATTACAGAATAATAATATTGTAATTTTGAATTGTAAGTGTTTAAATCAGGATAATGCGCATCATCCGCATTTACAAGGTTGCAAACGACTGCGGTAAAACCCATATTTTTAGTTTGGATAAATTTGGATTATTTAAAGAATTCGTTTTATAGGGTTTTTAGAAAAAAAATCTAATAATACAGTATAATACAGTATGCAGTCGCGTGAACTTTTCCTTTTAAATCAATTAATTATTTGATAAATTTAATAATTTTCCCTTTTTTCCAGATTTTTATCTGAAATTTGAACTCCAAATTTTATTTTTAATAAATTTTATTTTTGAAATTACTGATTACCACACATATGTTATGTTCTAAATTTAGTAAATTTGAATTTGTTATGTTGCACAATATGTATTAAAAAAAATACCGGCATTATTATTTTCCAATTATTTAGTTATTTGCTACCATCGTACCTGCCTCAAGTTCTTTTTAAACACTGATGTGTACAAATTTGTATTGTAATGAATAAAGGGCCAGTCACAATATTGATTTTATACTTTTTGCGTTATATTGCCAAGTTAATCGAACGTTTATAAAATTAAACATACACAAAAAACCTTGACGAGATGCGGGCTATACCGCTGATTTTAATACATATTTTATAATTCATAATTTAATTATGTATTATTCAAAACCAGATGATTACCATCAGTTTAATGTATTGAAACTTATTGGTTTGTATGTAATCATTTTGAAGTCATCGTACTCGATCAATAATCAAAGTCAAATGAAAGTAAATGCGTAATTATGTTACATAAAATGATGGTCTCGGTCATCATTCAATATACAACAGAATATTTAAAAGTAGACGTATAAAATTATTGAGTTTAAGTAGGATGACCTTACGTCTAGTAAAGAACATAGTTTTGCAGCGAAGGTTAATAATTATTTAATTTTAGTAAATCTTAATAAATTTAGGAAACTCGGAAATATTTTGTTGATAGAAAATATTTTAATGATATTTTTTGTGAAAATATAAAGGTCTTTATTAAAGAACTTAGGAACTTAAGAACAAATTACATCAACAAAAAACCTTCGATTATACTCGCTAGCACACGATAATTATATAATAAAGTAGTATTATTGAATATACTTACAATTCATATTTATGTAAAAATATATACTGAATTTTTTTTTAGTTTGGTTATAAACGATAAATTGTCTGCACGAAATCGGCATTTTGCAGTGTTGCATTAACGGATGCACTGCCATTATAATGTATGCTCACATAATAACCGGTAAACGATAATTCACAATTATATGCAAAATAATTTCTGGTGTATTTTCTGAGAATACACGCATCACAGTGATCACACATTGTTTTAATGCATATCAATGAGCGAAAAAATGTAAAAATCACGACCTGGAATTGGAATTACACAAGAAAATGCTAAATTTTGTAAAATGTATCTTCGGAATAAATTATGGAATTTATCATAAAACCAAATAATAATATTACTATAATATATATTATTGGATATATTATATTGTTATTAAGCAAAATATTTATTATTGGACTCACACCCCTGAAATCTTAAAGAAATAAAAAAAAAACATTTTTATATTATATTCATTAAATTATTGTCATTAAAAGGTAATAGAGGTGACCGCCAAAAAAATATTTTGAAATGACATATCATTTGTTCGTTGACCTTTTATGCGAAAACTGTCTTTCAACTTTGATGGAAATTAAACTATCAGACATTTTCTAATATTTTTGAAATATTTTTACATTTGTGCAGGTAACTATTAGTGTTCTAAGTCACTTTATGTTTTATCAATATAGTCTAGCTCATCCTTAGTTAGTTATCTGAAAGAAAATCAATGCAAAGAGAAGGTGACCTAGGCCTCTTTCATGATCATCGGCACATAAGTGTTGCACGTACCTAACTGAATGAAAATTGGTAATAAAAAAATATAATATATAATATATTTTATATGTAAAAATATTAGCGTAAATATTTTAAATATATGTCTATTATAAGGTCTTTTAAATTTTTTATAAATAAAATGGTATTTTAAACTTGATAACCAATTTTCTGTTAATTTTTATTTTAAAAATCCGTTTACCCAATCAAACAAAAAACGTATTTTTGGAATTTTTTGCCAAGTTCAATTGTTATTTTTTAATTTTAACATTTTCTTTTATAATTTTATAGGTACGATAAATTTGTATCCTTAAAAAAAACTATTTAAAACACCTTCTATTACACAAATCTTGCATTCTCTATTTTTATATAAAATAAATAAGAATCAGTATAAAATGTTTAGTTAAAAAAGACACATTTATTTAAAAAAGATTAAAATCTTATAAACTTATAAATGATCAAAAAGATCTGTAAAACCGAGAGCAAAACAGGTTAAATGAAAGGCTGCGTCCGGGTAATTGTGTGTGACTCACGCCACGCATTATACCGCTGTGTCGCAATTTAACGGTTACGTGTCCTAACGTCTCTCCAACCTGTATACATTTGTCCTTGTGTGTGTACTGCATTCATAAATCAGGTCAATTCTTTTTACGGAATACAAATAAAGAATGGTTGAATATTGTGTCTGTTATCTCGTGTAAACACTGAAATTCGTTTACGTAATAAATGCATTTATTGCGGTTTATAAATGCATTCTTGCATGCACTTTTACAATTACTGGAATCAACGTAGGGTATTCCGCAATTTATTTTGCCCTTGTTAAAATGACGGTATTTTTTTTTTACTTTTTTATTGTATTTTTTTGATTAATTTACAAATTTATAATAAATTATAATTTGTGCGGAAACACATTTGCTGTTATATTTAAATGTGTATAGCTTCTACTCACTTGACATTACTAACGTTAGTGAAGGCAATTACAGCATTAACCTAAGATAGTAGAAATTAGGTACGTTTATCGATGTTTCAATAATCAATTTACTATTATTATAAAACACAATGAAAAACCGATATTGTAAATTGTTTGAACCGTAGGAAGTTTATCCGCAAATAAATGCTAATTTTATACTCTTCAGCGACCTTGGCAATTATTTGCTACGCATAATTTTGATACTCTCTTGCACTATACTTTAAATTATTTCAAGTACATTGTTCAGGTTCAAGCATGATAGACCTTCCTTATTATAGATTGCTATGACTCGAGAGAATTTGCAAATGTTTTCACGAAAACAAAAACATTATAAACAGGAAGAAAGTCCGGATAAGATGACATTTCAGAAATTGCAAGTTTTTTAATAGACTAATCTGTAATGTTTAATTGATGTTACATATACTTGCTACTTGCATATAATACTCAAAATACAAAATGACTATGTAAATTGTAGATAGCTTTTATTTTTATATATAAAAAATAAATAAATTACGTAATTCTTGTATATATATAATTAAATCTATTTAATCTTATGGTAAGGTCACATTGAAGATGATACATCGATAAATGTGCGCAAATACAAAACAGAATCGATTTGCAACAATAATAATTAATTTTTTACATAATAAATAAATTTATAATATATTTTTTATATTTACATAAATTCTACATAATTTGTCAAGTTTTTGAAGCAGAAGAAGCGCGCACTTATAAATTACGTTGTATCAATCTTCTCAATATAGTATACAAGTTCGATTATGTATATAAAATAACAATTTATTAAACCACAACTCAATTATTAGTGTGTATACCTGTACAATGTACTTGTACGAGTATATTATATATGCAACTCTGCTAATCTTGCGTTTATACCGTTGGCCTACAGCATCAGCGAATGCAAAAGTGCAATGGAGGAGATATTGAGAGTGAACGCGATCTGGTTCTCGAGATCAGGTTGTTGTGAAATTTGCGAGCAATATTGTAAATAAAAATTATACACAAATACATATACAATAGTGCATATATAGTCTCTGTTTACAATTCGCTCTGATGAACTTAAAAATATCATTGACATCAAATGCCATAAATTTATTTCAATCTAGAACAAACATTCGTGCGTGTGCCGACGCGCTACGCACTGAGAGATTAAGGCAAACGAATTGTATATACATAAACTTTAATTAAATCAAGTTTCGTTCCCGGCGGTGTGGTTGAACGCTTGATTATGCGTGCATTCGATGTGCAATTGAGGAAGGTCAGTTTGCTTAGACAAATTGGTCGCATCTGTTAGTGCCTGGCAACGCAAATCTGTTAACAATATACTATACAGAGGCTATCTTTATGTATTCAATATTCATGGACATATCGAATGAAAATTATGATTTTATGGTAAATAAAAGGTTTGCAAATATCACCTGGAGCAAACTCAGCGCATAAGATAAAGATTGTTGAACGGTAAATTTAGGCGTACACAAACTGCAATTGCAACTGCAACGTGTCAAGGTTGCTGACATACTTTAGTGCATTTTCGCGAGTGTATACTAAATTCAGGCCATTTCTGATAATTTGACTTGATTATATTATGCTCTTTTATAAAAAAAATCTAAATAAATAATAGTTTTTCTGATTTTAAATGTTTATCTTTCTGTAATTTCTAATCTATTATTAAATTGTGTTTTTATTCAAAAATAAATGTAAATTTAATTGAGTCAACTAATTATCTCTCATGATTACCGTCGAAACGCAGAGAAATGAAACATAGGTGCAGACAGCATTTGACATTTGCACTGGTAAGCTCACTCGCATAATCTCTCTTTTGAATTCTTCAAGAGTATTTTCATGAGTTTATAATACATGTATATATATACAATCAAGACAGTCATGGTCATGCAGACATTTACCAAAATGGAGAATACTGATTTGCAGGTATATATTATATAATTTAACATTTATTATAATGAACTTGAGCGTCCGGTGTATTATATACGCACAATCGAAATGTGTGTAAGTTTTTTTTGATGATGTTTGTTTTGAGGGAGGCGGTGCGGTGCGGCAACCGGCACGGCTTGGTGGCAATTTGTTGAGTAGAGCCAAGTTAAGTGCGTAAAGGTTAGTGTTAATTATCTTGAATTTAAGTTATATATGAATCGATATAATCTTAAGAGAAATTATTTTGAGTTGGAGTGTGTTTAGTGAGAAAGCTTAGAAGTGTATAATTATAATCTATTGATATAGTCAAATTAATTGTGTATACAAAGAAAAAGTATTTGAATACTTTTTTATGGTGAACAATACTTTTTTTTAGTGGTCGATTTTTAACTATTTGGTAGACCAAACGGAATTCTATTGTGAGCGCTATATTGGTTTCTACTTTTCTTTTGAAAATCTATAATTATTACGTAAAAAAAATAAAATTTCATATATTTTTTTTAATTTCATAGAATTCATATTGTATTTTAATAATATATATAAAAAATTTATTGCATCTGTTTTGTTTTTAAAAACAAAAAATATAAAGAATAAATATTTAAATTAAAATATATTTAAATCAGAAAAAATAATATCGCGTTCAGAATTTTTAATGTTTTGTGTTTATTGTTATTTAGTTTGTAAAGTCAAAAGGCTTTTTATGTAAATGAAAAAGACAACAAATACGGTAAAAAACGATATATTCAAATACTCAACCTATATATCAAAAATAACGGATTTATAAAGATACAATCATTTTTAAATAGTATTGTTTTTTTATAAATTAGTGGAGCATTAGGCATTTTGATTCAACCTTATATATATTTTATAATTAATTATATACATTTATAAAATGCTAATGTTCAAAATCAAATTATAAAAATATACATTTAAATATTTTTATGTAAATTTTAAATTTTTAATTAATTCCCGTACATTATGCAAATATTGAATTATGGTTTGGGATTAGTCGAACAAAAAACACATATTTTTTAAAACAATGCTATACTTTTCTGATTTTAAACCATCTCTAAATATATTTTTTCAATCAATATATAGCAAAATTGCTCCACAGCAACAATTCTCAAAATGCAATCCTATTTAGTCGGGAATATCCAACACTTAGTAAAAGTAATTAATTAATCAACACCAATATTGAAATGTTAAAATTGCCACTGTGGCGTATATAAATGAATTGTGTGTCTTCGCGGGCGCCGGCCACACCGCATTTATGCGTTCGTAGACATGAAGGCTGCATTCCAAGCATGTAAACACCAGAACTGATGAACACATAT
>JAAAKO020004457.1:0-20580 GCA_010015015.2 Bolitophila cinerea | reverse complement strand
AGAATGCTATGTAATAATCACTCAAAATTATGATATCAACGAATAAACATTTAAAACCAAATATCAAATCTCAACAAATTGTTATACGAAACATGGTTATTCGATGTATTTTTTAAAAGTTATTATAGTTTATTAAATTCTTTTTATAGTACAAACCAAATACGAGGACAACATTCGCCGCGTTATTGCCGAAATACGGCCACAAATGTTGTAAAAAGTGACTAAAAATTTGACCTCCAGATTAGATTACGTCCGAGCAAGCCGTGGCGGTCATATGCGATAAATTATATTTAAATTATAATGCCAATAGACTATCTAGGGTTTTCCTAGTTTTTTTCATGTTTTGCGAATATTTAAGAGAAGATTATAAATCGTAAAGTATTCGCATACACATTAACTAAAATTTGTTCTTTTAAAACATGTTATTTTGAAGTCTTTTTATATATTGTAAAATTTAATAAATGTTAAACTTTAAATCTTAAATTATTAATATCTTTTATTATAAATAATTTGTGTAATCTCAAAAAACGACTAAAGAAGAGCACAACATTTATTTCTCTATTGGAATTATTTTCGAGAAGTACAGTAGATTAAATTTGGAGTTTCAATATACATTTCTCTATAGCAGCTCGGATTTCCAAAAACTTAGAATTGTAGAGTTGTTGTTTTTTTGAACTAATTTTGTAAAATAATATTATTGTATATTATTATTACTCTGAAAAAATATCATCCGAGATATTAATTTAGTTTAATTTATTTTTTCCAATTCTTATGAAATTTCAATGCAGTGAAATTTTGTCCCATAAAAACTCACTTTCAATCGACGCACCCTAATGGTAACCTTTACCAAACACCTTTTATATCAAAGAGGTTTTTAAATAACAGATAATAATAACAGATAATAATCTTATCAATCATTTTTTTTCTCTCGGTGACTTTATTATGCGATCACTAGAAAAACTCTTTATCCATTTTAAATTATATCGCTGTTCGTCTCTGTAATGCCTCTCTGGCTGTCTGTTTCTATCTCTCTATCAATTATCTGTACATTTCTATAGCTCTATCATCCTTTTTCTTTACAACATAATTAAAATGTGTTTTTTTACTGGTTAAATTAGGTCATGACAATAATCGCGAACCGTTTGACGTTATCCAGAGAGGATTAAATAATCTAAAGCAATGTTTTAATCTAATAATCTAAACTGATAAAAAATTACTATAAACTGTATATAATAGTGTAAATAATTTCTGCACAATGCACATCTCCCGATTTACCCATCCAGAAATACCTGTGTAATAATGCACACAATGCAGTTCTTCTATATTACGGTATCGGTCTTGCGTAATGCTACTGCATCTGTAAAAAGGGAGACAAACCGAATAACAAAGAAGACATCAACATGTACTTTGTGCACGGTTCATATTCAATATTTTGAAAGGATAAAAAAGAGTCCTGCTTTGTGCTTTATATATAATGTACATTCATAGAAATCATGTAGGTATTTAATATAAAGATATATATATATATATATATCTATAAATGTATGTACTATTGTGTGGATTGTGGATGAAGAACAAATAAAAAGTGTATCAACAGATTTGGGTTACTCACAAGGACACATCAAGCATAACGGTGTTTAAAACCCCGCTGCGGTGAAGGGTGTAATTCTATTGATACTCGCTGCCGAGTGTGTGTGTGTGTGTGTGTGTGTGTTTGTATTTTGATGGTCTCGTTTTGGGGGTAATAAAAAACTGGGTTAAACTTTCCGCACCAGAAGATAATTTACGTGCGTTTCTACCCGGGCACATAGAAAGTACATAGAAAATCGCCACCATGCCGCGAAGATGCACTTTGTTTTGCGCGGCTGTTCCTTAGTAGGTTCAAGGAGGGTGAAAAAACGGCCACGAATAAATCATATTTACAAATATTATAGAGTTTTTTTTTGAGAAGGGTCGCTAACTCGCGGAGAAAGGTAGAGCGCGCGAATTTGAAGAGTAATTATACACGCTGACCGTTTTGTTAAACAATTGTATAGTTAACTGGAGGACGCAGGACGCAGGCAAACGCGATGTTTATTTATAGAGGTTGTCCATGTCCGCGTCAGCCGGCCAACGGAAGCACCCCGCGCGCGATTATCAAAGTTCTCACGCCGCGGGTCTCAATGGGTTGTTTATTGTTTATTCGCGTGGTTTAATCCGTGCGAAGCGTTATTTATATGAAAACTTTGGGAAGTATAAATAAATTATGGACGAAAATCGGGAACGGTAGCTGTTTTACGAGCTTTAAAACAATCCATGCCAGATGATAGAGATATTTGTAAATACATGTATTTATTTTTTAATCATTAACACACAATCTTTTAGATCACCATATTCGCGAGAATCCAATCGATGTAGTTCTCGACGTTTGTATAGACGCCCGGAACACCGAGAGAGCCACATTGTCTCAGCCCGAGGCTGACTACACCGGACACCACCCATCGACTGTGCGACCGATCGAAGAACATCAGCGGACTGCCACTGTCGCCAGGACATGAGTCACGGTAGCGTTCGCCACCGGCGCACACCTGTCCGGAGTCCAAGCGAAGGTGCTGCTGAGCAAATGCCCGAGTGCAAGCAATGTTCTCCACCAGTGGCACCTTTAGTTTCAGCTTAATCGGACTCGGCACCTGTCCGAATTTTTCGTTAACTACAACAATAAAAACGATTAATATTTCTTATCATTTAATCGTAAAGAAGAATGTTTACATGCGTCCGTGCGACCCCATCCGGCCACGGTGAGCATATTCCCGGTGACCAGGCCACTCTTGAAACCGTGAGCGGGCAAACAGATCGGTTTGATGAATGCCGTGTACACCACGTTCCGGCTCAGCCGGATCACCGCAATGTCATAGTGTTGGCTGTGCGAGTTCGAATTGTATTTCTCGTGCGTCGAGATTTTCTCGTAGTCCATGTCGACAATGGGATCAGCGCAGAAGTACTCGCCGTTGCCCTCGTCTATGCAGTCCTCCACTGTGTCCGTGTTGTACTCGCCCAGGCGGACTTTGCTTCTGGAATTCGGTATAGAAATTATGTTTGCTAATGTATCATTTATAGGATTATTAATCTTACAATACTCCCGCCTCCTCGTACTGCTTGCCAACGACACAATGGGCTGCCGTCAGTACGTACCGCTTGCTGATCAACGAGCCACCACATCCGAATTTCGTCCCACCATTTTTGGCTACACTTAAACCAGAAAGCGCTTAGATTTAATCGATTTTAGTTAACGTTTTCAATAATATACTGTACTAGCGTTGTAGACCAGCAGGGCCATCCAAGCGAAATCGTCCAGCTCGGCGATCTCGCCACCGATAATACGATTGTCGAACTGGGCACCGCATTCGGTGAAACTGGGCAGCAGCTCGTTGAAGTGATCGTCTGCGCCCACTCGGGAGGCAACATCTATACCATCAGCCACACCTGTCGGCGGCGGCGAAGCCCGACGAAAAGGCTTTTTGGTGGCGTTCTTCTGCACATCTATCGTGGGGTGTCTGGTTTTGGGTTTGACAGAGATGTTAGTTATGTTCTTTGATAATGAAAAATATTAATAAATTGTTTAAATTTCGAAATCTTTGTTCTCTTTTTTGAACATTATAGGTCAATAAAGACATATTTAGTCAGTATCCTAAGATTAGATATCTAGCTTAAAAGACGACGTTCAATATGCATTGAGTAAGATTGACAAAACCTTTTTTTTTTAACTGTCAAAACTTTGTACGAAAATTTAACCTTTTTGTTCCATTAAATAATATTTTTAAATTGAAAGAAAACATGAATATTTATTTTATACTTTGATTATTTCCAGCGCAATAGTATAACACTGTAGTTCAATTGACATTCAAATACAATCATGACTTTCAAATAAATGTAGAAGCTTTAGTATAGGATGTATCGCCAACATTCTCACCACAAAATTTGGTACGTAATTTTTTCAATCGGTAGGGCAAACAAAAAGTGGCAACACATACATTTTGTATGGCGTTGCCATAGTTATGTGCCGCCCAAATTCATTTCACCATGGTCGTGACGTCACTGCGAATTCTCCTATAACCTATAAACAAAGATTTCAAGTGCAACGCCATCCATAAAATGCAACATAAATTCACCACACTTGAAAGGTCTTGTGCTCGCTGACTCAGTAAATATCCGTATAGCATGGTCAGATTGATATGCTTTTGGATCGGTGTCACTCGAGTGGCCGAATTACGATTAGCCGAATTACGATTGGCCGAATGATACGATTGGTTGAATTTCGATTTGTAGAATATGATTGTTTATTCTTTAAATTAGGCCATTCATAATTCGGCCAATCGTATCCCAAATAACAATTTGAAACTGCAGTTGCATACACCTAGGAGTGAAAGGGTTGCAAAATTCCGAACACAAAAAATAGTTGCAATTTGGTGTGATACAGGATATTTATAACCTAGATGCATAAACCTATTTATGCAACGGTTCCAAAAATCCACTCAAATATATAAAACATACGAACTTATAATTCGCTAAAGATTTACACGGAAAGGTTGACGCAACCTTAAAAGATAAATCATGTTGAAAGTCACAACTATTGAATTTTCTTGTCATTCTGATGAGTTTGGTACATTCGCTATTTAATTATTGGCTTTCTTTTTTTAAATGCTTGTTTATCTACAGGAATAAATAAAGACTTTTCAAAATAAATTTGCACTAATAGTTTGCAACCACCAGCATGCACCAGTTAAGTGCAAAAGAAAAATCGTTGCAAAAATCGTTTGCAACAACCGATATACACCCGACTAAATGTAACACAATTGATGCATTAGGGTTTTACAACTTGTTGGCAAAACCTTGGGCAAACACGGTGCTGCGACGTCGTGGAAGAGTTATTGTGCCATTGCTACAACGGTTCACAGTTGTGCACCGTTGGTTGCCTAACCATTGTACAACGGTTGTGCAACCATAAATTGTTAGTTGGGTTGAATACCGAATTTTGACCTTAACCCTATTTTATTAAAAAGAAAACAATTTTAAAAATAGTTTTTGACGAATATATTTTACAACTAGTAGTAAGGTAATCATAGTTGGTGGTAATAATGCTCCTTTAAAGGGTGATAAATGAAAAGTTGTAGCTGTGGCAAAATGGTCGTTAGAACATATGCCAGGAGTTGTGATAACTCCTGGAGTTGTGCTAAACCCCAAGTATAGGCATGCAATTTTTCAAAAATAATTTTCTTGTGCTGTCCTTAGGTCTTTAGGACCATCATCCGTAGAGGGTATCAATAGCAAGTATATTAGGAACATCAAGATTGGCATTTAATATCATATACGAATGTAGAACGTCTTCTTTTAAGTGTTTCCAGATCAATTAGATATAACCTAGAAATATAAAAGATGAATCCCGCGATAGATAGGTTTTTGCAGTCGAGTTGTAAGCAAGACCTTGGAGTAATCTGTATACAGAACATCATTCTGAAAATCAGATTTAATTTTACTTGAAAGATAACATATTTGACTTATTCTTCTTGTCACGTTTGTCAACAAATAATGGAAGAGTATAGGTTTCAAGGTCTCTGATTATTAATCTCCGACTTTAAAAAATGCCGAAAACCATCGGGCACTTTGCCCGTCGATGACTTTGGCGAGTTTATGGATCAGGTATTTTATTTTGATTTTTTTTTATTTTCGTGGTGATTTTGGACAAGATGTTTATATATTGATATGATATATATTACATTTTCCATTCAATTTTAACTTCGGTTATGATGGACCTCTTTATCTCTAGTACTGAAATTAAAGGAGAATGAGGCCAAAATGGCTTAAGCCAGAGAAGTATTTAGAAAATTGTTCATTATCCTAATCACTCTGGGTACAGAAATCACGAAGGTATTTAGCAAGAAACGATTTGAAAAAATCGATAGTTTGCTTGTTGAAATTTAATTTATTTGTTTAATTGTTTAGTTTCAGTCGTAAGAAGTACTAACACCTGGTTCAAAAATATTTAAATAACCACTCGCGCTCTCATTGCTTTTATCGAAATAATATATGTGTCTGCCATTTGGCTTTTCACAAAAATTATAGCTAATATATTTTTTACCCATACTTAATATATTAAATTAGATATATCATGCGCAATGCAGATTATTTGATATTATAGTTTGTTGTATATTTCAGCCAGTGTGCTACAATTTATATATTTTTACCGTCCTTTTGCGTCTTTAAAGATAACTTAAATATAATAAAATAAATATGTATATATATGATAGATTTAACAATAAATTATACATATATATCGTGTATTTAGGATCAAGCGAATGATACAATCGATTTGAACATTACATTTCCAATGGAATCGGTACGTTTTTCTATTATCGTAAGCATATACAAATTCATCAAATATATACAGAAAAAAACTCACTCTTCACACATATTTCAGGAAAACGAACTGCACTGGGAAACCCAGAATAAGGTCTTGCTGTGCGTTGATAACGTTAACGACGAAGACGATGATGACGACCAGCGAAGCATTTCAAGCGAGAGCAGCGGTGAGGGTTACGTCAAGGAATCCGAACACTTTCATAAGCAGTACAAACTACTTGACCAGGAAATCTGGCAGAAGAATGGCGTTGCGGAGACACTGAAAACATTACCAAATGCTGAAATCATTACCGAAATGATTGTTTCAGGAAACTTTCAGAGTAAAAGTTATTAGTATTGATTGGATTGTGTAAAATAAAAATTTGAAAATCTACCCGCAGACATATCCAGTGGATCTACAGAAGTGAACACAGCCCTAATGCTGTCCATTCTGATGGGTCGTAATGAATGTGTAAAGACCCTGCTGTGCTCCTTATTTGCCGATCCAAATTCAAGTGATTACAGAGGACGCACCGCATTGCATTTGGCTTGTGCCGTAGGAAATAACTATATTGTTAAACTACTCGTCGAACAAGGAGCCGAGGTTAATTGCTGGGACAATGCCAAGAAGGTGACTCCGTTACACTGTGCTGCCAGTGCGGGCAGTGAGGTATGCATACGTGTGCTGATCGACAGTGGTGCACACGTAAATGCAGGCATCGAAAAAAGATCTGCATTGCATCTGGCCATCGAAAAGAATTCTATTGAATGTGTACAGATTCTATTGGAGAATGGTGCCAACCCGAATACGCCACAGGTAATTAAGGTGTCCATCTGTAATAAGCTTTAATATAGACATTTTTTGTAAAGGTATACACAGAAACGCCATTGCACACGGCTGCCGGACTAGGTCATAATAAATGCATGGAAGTGTTATTGCTGTATGGTGCCGATGTGCGGTCTCAGTTTGGCAAACGAAGATTGACTGCACTGCACTTGGGTAAGAAGACACTAAAGACATATTTTATAATTATTCTGTCTATGTGTGTCTGCAGCCGCCGAGGATGGATACTCAGACTGTGTGCTGCAGCTTTTGAAGAACCGCAGTAAAGTGGATGCACGAAACATTGATAATCAGACACCTCTGCATCTGGCCTGTTTGTCGCAGTGCGTTGAAGTGGTAGACATTTTATTAAGACACGATGCCGACGTGAATGCTATTTACAAAGATGGTAGGACCACACTGCATGCAGCCATAGTGAAACAGTCCAAGTGTTTCAAGTGTGTCGAATCTTTGCTGAGAGCTGGCGTGGACGTGAATAAGCCAGATAACTATGGCTATACGGCATTGCATATTGCTGCATTGAATGAGTTCAGTTCATGCGCTTTTATGCTAATAGGTTTAAATAAATTAAATTTTATAAAAAATATGAATTTAACATAGATCAAATTTAAATCTAAAGAGAATGGTGCCGACATGACCGCTCGAACAAATGGTGGCGTTACAGCGCTGTCGTTTATCGTACGACGTACACCAGAGGTCATACAAAAGTACGTAAACATCTTGGACGCATCGATTACAGTAAACGAGCATGAGATCGGTGACGTGGACTGTAAGATCAAGCTAGACTTCAAGTTTCTGGTGCCAAGCAAGGAGCGCGGAGAAACCGAACTTCTGTTGGCATTTATCGAAGTGGGACAGAAGCGCATTTTAAAGCATCCCCTGTGTGAAACATTCATTTTCCTAAAATGGAAACGAATACGCAAATTCTTTTTGTTTAGTTTATTTTTTCACGCCGTATTCGTGTTTCTGTTTACGCTGTATATTTTGGGTGTTTACGATCAGAACTGCCCGACGAAAGAAGAATCGAATGAGTTGTCTCAATGCCAGGCAGCTGAATATGTTGCACCGGTCGGTTATGCTGTGATTCTAATGAACTTCGTATTGCTCAGCAAGGAACTATTTCAGGTTATTTACATTCAGAATTTGTATTCTTTCTTTAGGATGTACTTAAAATATTAGACAGATAGACTAAAGTAAATTGTGCTGTAGATGGGACACGGATTTACTGGCTACGCAAAGTATTGGGAAAACTGGATTCAGTGGACGATAATCATTGGTGTGTTTCTGTGTGCGGTGAGAGTTTAGATTGAATTTAGAGACTTAGCTTACAATCATGCTTTTTAGACACCCAGTGCAATGACCTCCAGTGATCTACAGTCTGTTCCTGTTTGGCAGCATCACGTTGCCGCCGTAGTGATATTTTTAGTGTGGCTGGAACTGATGATGCTTGTAGGACGTTTTCCAGTGTTCGGGCTCTACGTGCAGATGTTTACAAAGGGTATAGCAGTTGCGATGTTAAACGTTTGACTATTTTATTTTTTATTTTAGTGGCTGTAAATTTTTCCAAATTCTTGTTGGCCTACTGTTGCCTTCTTGTGGCTTTTGGATTAAGTTTTGGTGTGTTATTCGCAAATTATCCTGCTTTTCAGCATGTGCCTTGGTAAATTATATTATAACTATAATATATTATTATTATTACACTTATGTTAAAGGACATTGCTAAAAACAATAACCATGATGGCCGGTGAACTAGAATTTGAGGACATCTTCTATGGAGACATACCAATACTGTATCCCGTTACGGCACATGCGATGTTTGTAACGTTCGTGCTACTCGTCACGGTTATCCTAACAAATCTTCTCGTCGGTTTGGCTGTCAGTGACATCCAAGGCTTACAAGCATCGGCTGGTCTCGATCGACTGTCACGACAGGCTGAACTCGTATCACGACTCGAAAGTCTATTCTTCTCGCGTTTGTTACGCAAAGCACCCCAGCACATAATTATGATGTGCAAACGATCAGCGTTATTGCGTACGTCACGTTATCAACTACAGTTCTTCATTCGACCGAATGACCCACGCGAGACACGACTTCCCAAGGAGATGGTTGTCAGTATTTACAAATTGGTTGCAGAACGTCGAGATCGTAATCAAAGTATCAAGCGCAAACGTCGCGAACAAAACCTTAGCTACTTTGCGAGAACATTTAGCGATAGTTCCATGAAAGGAGTAACACTGCGGCCGCACCATTCGTCATCACACACGCCGGGCCCACGTACACTGTCCGATAGTCCGAGACACCTGCGTGTTACCTCGAATTCGTATAAGTTACTTGAATCGGACAAAGATGTGGAGGCTTTAAAGCTGCAAATTGTAGGTTTAAGCACAAAGTTGGGCGATATTCAGAACGTATGTGTAAAGTATTTTGAGACAATTTCCAATGGACTTGCTGAGGTAACGAGCTCAATAAATTCGATTAAAAACGAAAAAATGTAACATATTAAATATTAAATGTAAATAAAGATTTTGTATTTTGCATATCATTTACTTACCAGTAAATCACAGCTGAATTTCTCTCCAGTTTTTAAAGTAACAGAGCTGTTTGATGTACCGTTGTCAGATGGTAACTGGACATTGTCGATAAGCGAATTGTGTTTTTGGATAACATTTGAGCTCTTTTCCAATTCTTTTAGGACAGCAAACATCAAGACGTCATTTTCTACAATGTACGCCATATTTTCTTCAAATTTTTCGTCGTTAAATGTGATTATTGCATCTGAACAAGCATCCCAAACCTATATTGAATTATTGAGTCGTTATTAAAATAAAAACTTAATGTAATTATTTATATATTTACTTGCATCTGCTTCACCGGCTGATATCGAATCGATTTAATTGTGTCCCAGGCATCCAGAGATTTCATAAGGTTAACCGTACCATTGTTTAGTGAGAACACTCTGTTGCTGTACTTTTCTTGATTATACCCTTTGAATTTTGCGGCACCGTCTAGCAGTAAAACGCTTTTATTTGCAAGTTTTTCGTTTTTTGCTAAAGAAAAATAAGAAACATCATTAGACAGGAATTTATTAGAATGAGATAAATAACATACATATTGCACAAGCCATTGAAATCCCGGCAGGACCACCTCCAACGATGATAATATCATAGTGACCATCTTTAGGTTGTTCCGAAGATGCTACACTGTTGTACAATGCACTGGTCCGGACATTTCGACTGAACGTAGCTCTAGCCAAATCAAAATTAGTACGAACGATTATTGCCTTTAAAATTGTTGACATTTTGTGATTTCGGTGACTGCGGCTTGCTAGGAACAATATATTTATAGCCTGGTTTTTGTATATTATTTTCAAAGATTATTTTTAATTCTCTTTCAAATGAGAAAAACAAAATAAACGTACTAGGTTGAAGTTCCTAAAATTTTATATTCAGAAATGTGACAGCAAGCAATGACAGCTGACAATAATGAAATTATGCAGAAATGGAATTTTTACTGCATTATCGATTTAGAATCACATGGTTGCATTTTACTTTTTTTAAATAAAAAAATATTAGCATTCAAAAATTCATATGATTATATACATAAGATCAATGATGCATGAGTGTAACTATACTGCTTTTAACAGACACCTGAAAAAAACGCTTCCTCCCAAAAAATAGAATTATAAACATAAAAGTTCTACTCCTTAAGGAGTGCTGTTAAAAAGCATTTTGTATTTTGTGATAAAAAACCGCTCTCTCCTGCGCCATGCAATACGAAAAAAAGAGAATTGATATTAGTAAATATTAGCGTTTGTGTTTGTTTTTTCTCCGCCTGGATATTTATAATGTATGTTACTTAGAATTAGAAGTGAGCTATATGAAATAGACGACACGCTCAGTACTATTTTTTTAACAATAACATAAAGCAAAAGAAGAGAGAAAAGAAATAATGGGAGATTTTTACAAGTTGTTTTTTGCCTGTCGCCGTCAAAATCTGCCTCACACTTGCGATGCATAGACTTGATGAGCGCCTGGCATCTATCGATTGTAATAAAGTTCCAGGCTTACTGAATTTCACGCCACAATTCTTCCTTGCTATTATTTTTTTACGAGCTACTGTATTTTTTACATCTTTCACAGTTTTTCGATTGGGTTTAGATCATGAGATTGGACGGGCCACTCCATTAATCCTCCAGAATCATTGTCTTGTTGAAAGATCCACTTTAAAGGCATGTTATCATCGGCGTATGGTAACATTACATTTTTTAAAATGTCGATGTATACATTTTGGTTCATGGGATAATCCTGGATCCAGTGAATATGTCCAACGTTATACCACGAAAAACTACCCCATACCATTATTACAACGCCCGAATGCTTTAACGTCTTTTTGTATACTTCGGTGACAATTCTAGCAGTATTGGTCTCCGGACAAACACTCTACCGTCAGAGTCTTTTAAATTATTTCTTGGACTCATCAGACTATATCACATTGTTCCATTTTTTCATTCCTTCAGGTCCTTTCAAATCAGAAGGAAGACTATCAAATTTTATTCTGTCTATTGGATGTTTATATGGGAGTGAAACGGTACCTTCCGGGCAACTCGAACATGTAAATTATTTTCGAAGAGTCTTTTTCGAACTGTGGATGTTGATATGTTGAGGTGTAGTTCCTTTACAATGTCTTTAATGGTCATGAATGGATCCTTTTTTAATAATTTCACGATATGGCTATATGTTAATTTAGAGGTTTTTCTTTGATTTTCTCTTCTTTCTGGTTTTGGGTTATAATGGATGGCATATTTACGGAGCACTTTATAATCCTGGCTATTTCCCTATAGGCTAGACCAGATTTGTGTAGGTTTTTTATATTTTGACGTTTACCTGCCGAGTAATGTGTATTTCTTCCTATTTAACCCTAATATATTAATAAACAATCACTGTTGAACTGGTAATTTGTATAATTATAATTTATCTATCAAATACTAAAACTACGTTATACCTATTTTATCAAACAGAATATTTATGAGACTTTAACGATATTGCTAAAATTCGACACATTGCATAAACCGTTACTTATGACCTTCTAAAACCTTCTAATTATAATTTAATTCACTTATGTATTATCACAAGAGTTTTTACAAAAATATCTAATTGGGGCAATTGCCTTTCGAGTTTTTCTCAATCCAGGAATCAACCAGCTTTTCCATTGAACTTATATATGCGATCATGCCAAAATAGGAGACTGTAAATTTCATTTTCCGAATATTTGGTGGCAATGAAACATTATTCAATTTAATCGACCAAAAAAAATTGTAGTTTCAAATTTGCTTACGATTTTGGCATGTCAGTAAGAACATTAAAATTCAAAGCTCGCAAAATTATATGGTGAATATAGGATTGGATTCATTACGCATAACGGAATCTTAAACATCCTTAGAAAGAGTGTTGATTAATAAAAGCTCTGTTAAACTACATAGTTAAAACATCTATTATATGTATAAATTAGGAAAGATGTCTGTAAATCTGTATGTCTGTCTGTCTCTAAGATCGTAACATATATAGGCGCCCAGAGGCGGCATGAAATAGACCCCAAAACATTTCCTTATACATACAACATCAGCACTCTTCTTTTATTTAAAAAAACCACAAGAGAAGAAGAGAGAAAAGAGATTTTGGGAGATTTTTACAAGGTATAGTTTGCCTGTCACCCGCCCAGACGGGTGGGTATAGAATGCTGATACTTCAGATATGGATATATAGGGAGCCATCCAACTTATGTCATACGGTAGATGGTAAATTTCCCACGATTAAAGGAGAATTAAAGGTGTTTTTGGAAATTGCTCATAATGCGTTTGAGGTGGAACTTTTGGGTGGTTGTTAGTATTTTAGCCAAATGCCCATTAGAAAAACAGTGATTTTAGCATTTTTAGTTATTTTTGGTTATCACTAAAAGTTTTTTTATTTTTATAAATATGGGATGCATTGTGCACCATTATATAGTTTGAATGTATTAGTGGTATTTAGTGGCCGTCGTTTTTCTTTTTTTGTGAAAATTAACTAGCTAATAATTTCGAAAAACGCTATAAACGGAAGCTTTCAGATCATTGCAGTGCAACCGCAAAATAACACCTAGATATAACTATTTTTTCTAAAAACGTGTGTAATTGTGGTTGTAGTTTCTAAATATGTATTGTTGGATGTCGAGTGATTTAATACGTTACTTTTGCATGAAACATGAGTGTTCATATTGAATGCAACTACTCGTAAGTGAATAATGTTAATCCGGGAAGGCTTCATTACAGATTTTCCATTCCAATGATGTTCAAAAGTTAGAAATGCAATTTGATTTTTTTTTTATATATACACAATTGAGTTTTTAATTTTAAAATTTATTTAAACTATGTAAAATTTACATTCTAAACGCGTTGGGCGATGGGACAGGTGAAGCAATCTTAGTTTTAAATAAAAATAGTATTATGTTTTAATATACAAGTACTAATACCTATATAACCGTTTCTAAATTTAAAATCTAATTAAAAATATATTTGTTTAAATTATATACTTTAACTATAAAATTAAATTAAAATTTAAAATGTATCCACTTTATTATTTACTTTCTAACGGTATGTGTGTGTGTGTGTGTGTGTGTGTAACAAGACATATTATAACGGCAACTTTCAGCAGACATGCCCACACATTACAGAAAAGGCAAGTACATAATATCAATCAATTTTTATGACATCGTATCAAGTTTCATTTCTGTTATTCGCCCCGACATTTTAGTGACTTTTCTATTAGCAAAATTATGTTGTGCATATAATATATAAATATAGTATACACAATATACATATGTAATGTATATGTATATTTGTACAATAACTTAATCATATTTTTGCGTTACCTAACTTTCTGAACGGCGAACTCGGCTCGCCCTTAAAATTTGATTGCAAAACTTAATTAAATTGTTTTATCATTTCATTTTGGAAGTCTGAAAGTATTATGTAACAAAATAAATATTTTATATAATAACTTATACTTATAAATTAATAAGCTTTTTGTTTACATATGTAATGATGGGAATATATGATTGGGTGCTTCAGAGTTCAGCGAGTTCATCAGTCAAAGTCGAGAATTGTTCTTTCGTTGTTTATATATATATATGTTTAAACATGTCTTCAAGTTTAAGTGTATGCTCTTAGATTGCACTATTTATGTATTTTCACATGGGGTTAAAATTGCTTTCAGGTGGGGGTAGAAAGTAAAGTTGCTTATTTATAATCGTTTTTATCTGTAGTTTTTCCCTCCTTTACATGTTTGCTTGTTTGTTCACTTATTTAATTTTTTATTGTTTTTCACGTTTGGAATATTTTTTATTGATAAATATTATTATTTGAAATGTTTTTATCAATTTTAGACAACTAATAGGGTCGTCAATATATTACGTAACGCCTAATAAAGTTTTATTGGCCCCCTCCCCCCATCGTAACACAACCTTAACAATATTTTAGACTCCTTCCTCCTAAAATTAAGTAACACAACCCTTTACCCCCTCCCCGTCGAAAAAAAATTCAAAAATGTCAAAATAATTCAGAAATCGTGTAAGATAAAAAAAAAAAAAAATGTATAAAAAATGTAAAAAAAATTAACTTGCGATTTATACGTGCAAATTTTGTTACTTACCATCAGCTCAACACCCCCCCCCAACTCCGTAACAATTAATCGGGGATCTCACCTGACTTCTATCAACTCATTAAAGATTAAACTATGAATTCAGTGATCTACCCTACCATCCACTGCCAACAACCTTTATATCTTTATTTTTCCCGTTTGGGCGCTCTTTCGACAGGACAGACGTCCTCCTGTCTGATTTTCGGTTGAGGACTACATCTAATATAACAGTTTGAAATTTTATTATAAGTTTAATTGCGAATTTCAACGATAATAATTTTAAAAATCGTCAAAAAAACAATCGCTTTTAAAACTAATCATTTAGGAAAAAACTCCTTTGATTTCTTGGTTTTTAGGACTACATATAAAACTGTTTGAAATTTCATTATAAGTATATGAGGTTTCAAGTTGAGTAATATATAAATCATATTTGTTAACCAAATTGGATTAAAACAAAACTATAAACCTCGATCGCTTCTAAAATTTACCCATTGAAATATTTTTTAATATGGTTTTTCGTTTCAGTACAAATCTATAAAACTATTTACTTTATTTTTCGAAATTGTTTTTTGTTTTTTGTTTTTTGAAAATTTAATCGTTCCTCCATTGGGATATTTAAAAAAACCTTTGACTTTTTTAATTAAATATAAACTTTTTTGACTTTTAAATTTTAATGACTATACATCTAAAACGGTTCGAAATTTCAATAAAAGTCTTTGAAAATTAAGGAAATTAAATTTTCCAAGATCTACCAAAAAATTGCCTCAAAATGTTTCCATAGAAATATTTAAAAAAAAAACTTCTTTAGTGTTTTGTTTTTTAACTTTACATCTACTGTTCAATTTTTTAAATTTCGCCAAAAAATTAACCGTTTTTATAGTATGTAATTGTGTTATTAAAAAATAAACTATCTTGATTATTGAAAAATATATAAAAAAATGTTGTATTCCTAAAAATCGACAAAAAAATCGATCGACTTTAAAATTGACTAAGTTAAATATTAAAAAAACTCTTGATTTTACCGCTTTAGGACTATTTTTAAAACTGATTAAAATTTTAAAAAAATACATGAAAATTGATGTAATATAGTATTGTTTTTTATTCCGGGGAAGATTGATATTATTTATTCCATGAAAATAATTCCATGTTCATTTGAGCCTATCCAAAAAAAAAGAAAGGAATTTCCGAGACACAAAAGTGTCTCATACTCACGGCTTCTATATTATACATAGATATTCTATTGAACATAATATAGTTTTATTTATACAAGATACTTTTACATATATTTATAGCTCATTTTTATGAAGTTCTTTTTATTAAAGAAAATATTTGAGATACTTAGAAATAGATATTTGGTTATGAAAAAACGTATTTTTTAAATTGAATTCATTGTTTCTGAGACACCCTGTACGAATATTGCTATTATTTTTACATCATATTGTACCTGGTTTCTTGTTAATGCACGCTTTCCGCGTAATAATTGGTTGTCGGAGCGTACATCAATATAAATATTAAAACAAATATTAAAATATAATAAAATTAAAAATATATACATTTACTCTGTAAAATAATTTACTGCGAAAACCAAAAAGTTAAAACGGCCGTTTCTTTTTTTTATTAATATACTAAAAATAATTTGGATATGTAATGGGCCATTTTGGATAGATATAAGCAAATTTGCAAAAAATAGTTTTTTGCTCCGGAAAAACCCAGCGTAATTAAATAAGACAAATGCGGGATGCAAAAATTATTTTTTCTTTTACACCTAGCTGTATTCCAAATTAAAAATTCTCTAGGACGTAAGGTTTAGGCCCGGATACTAATTGACGGACAACGCGGGAATATAAGTATATAGAAGCATAAAACAAAAATAAATAACATATGTATATACGATTCCTTCTAAAAATTAAACATCTCCTATTATTTGTTTATAAACTTGTGAAATTAACCATCAAAAAATATGATGCTTTCCAAAGCCCAATTTAATATATACACCATATTTTTATAAATATCAAATAGCGACACTTTTAAATTTATGCTAGCAAGTTGCCACCCACTTGAAAAATTGTTTAAAATGTAGAAAAAACTGAAGTAAAACAAATGATAGTTCATTTATCAAAATTTATTGAATTTCACATCTATTCTGTGGCTGTAAACATATAAAAATTAATGGAAATTGTCAAGAAAATTAAAAATTGCAAATAATAATAATTTTAAATCGTCCTCGGAATCAAAATTTGGACAATTTGGAAACACTGAAGCGCATATTCGCTCATTTCGCGTAAACGGCTGTTTTGCATCCGTGGAACATTAGAGTTGTTTTTACTGAGTATTTTAGGCATTTTATCATTCAAATCATATATTTATCACCGCTTTCATCACTAGTTGACGAATTTTTGGTGAGGTTTGGCGCTTCTTTTCAGCACTGGCATCCTCTTCACTTTCGCAGCTGTCCACTTATTTTGTCGTTCTTTAAGAACGGCTACATTTTCCGGCGAAGTAAAAACCGTGGTTTTCTGTGGCTTCAGACCACGATTCGAATTTTGTGTTTTGTGTTGCTGTTCTGAAGGGTCTTACCGAAGATACGACATTGGCAAATCTGCAAGTGCATCAAATGCCAGATGTTTATGGCTCTAATGCGGCTTCACCAATTAGAGCGCTATCAATGGTATTCCCATTCAACGGCGGAAGCTTCTGATCTTTACGATTTCTATTTTTGGGTGTTTTTGTACAATTAATTAATAGACTATTTCAGAAGCTAGAGAAACTGAAAAAACGACTTATTTAAATTGCATATTCAAAAAACACTCGATAAATAAAATCTGATGTCGCTGTAGTAGATTCCAAGTGACAACTAATTTATTGACGTCGATGTCTGTCGCAGTTACGGTTATGACACTGCTAGATTATCAAAATCCAGAAGTTGTGGCAACCTACAAGCAGTGCAAGCTTTTACCTAAATAAATAAAAATAAGCCCAATTATTTCTTTGTAAAAACGAATGTCCCGCCAACAACAAAAAAATAATTCAAATCTGAAGAAAACCAAATTCTTTATTTTTTTAATAGCAAAAAAAAGTTTTATAATAAAAAAAAGGTTTGTGCAAATTGTACTCCTACAAAAAGTTTTTTTTTCCCACGAGAAATATATAATTTTTTAACAAGGGCATTTATTTTGTATTTAACATACGTTTGATTGAGTAATGAATACATAATAAAAGTAGTGTCAGTGTTTAGTATTTAGATTTTAGACTTCTTCACAGTTTGTATTTAGTGGTTTGCTGTATATAATTCTTAGAGTCCTTTAAGGGAAAATTACTGTTGGAAAAAACCTTTTAGAAGGATAATTATAGATGAATATTAAGAAAGAATATGACCGTTTTTAATATATATTTATCAAGATTAATTATTTAATTATTAATTTTTAATAATTAAATTCTTTACGATAGACTTTTAGTGATCGGCGGAACTTAGTAACAAAAAAAAAAAAATATATTAAAACTATAAATTGATTGCATTTAAACCTGAAAATATCATATTTACTGCCAGAATAAAATATATGATGTACTTGCACTATTATAAACATTGCGGATGAACAATTTATACACGCGCATACGCATAAGCAATTGCGTTGAAGAGGGAAAACAATAGAACTGTCCATTGGACTGTCATGCGACCGGGCGAGGTTATGATCCATCGTGTGGCAGTGCAGACGCGCGTTGTGGTGATGTGTGCGCTATCAAGCGTGTAGTACCCACATGCATTATCTCTATTCTATATTATTTATTATTTATATACTTGTACATAAGGTTTATTCTATAGCTAATTTTTCCGACCTTTGTGTGTATAAAATGAATACATTTATGCGGATATATACTTTTACCGTAGAGAACATTTTTCTATCTCGTATTTACACGCACATGCGTTTCAACATGTTTACCATATAATAATAATAAGTACCTATCCTATACTTATATATATATACAGTACATAGTGTACTGTACACGTTTCTACTAATGAACATAGTTTTTTTTGCTCATAAATTGCAGAGGTACTAACAAACACATGCGCAATCGCTCGCAAAAGCACGTATATATAGATAATAATTCGGGATGTCCGGCGCTTTAGTCGGCGTCATGTCGTTTTATTTGATGCGCTCGCGCATTGTTAAATGATTATTCATTGAATGTATATTTAATATAGTAATATATATACGTATATGTGTGTACACCTGAATCTGAGTACCTATATATACCTGTGAATGGATTGCCGCGAGCTGTATGGTACCAATTTCGCATTTATACTATTATATAGACGTAGTATTCGTATATATATATCTATATTTTATATTGTATAGCCATGACTTGTATAGATTTATGTACTTGCGAAGCCGCCGCATTGCATACAATGTTTGCGCATAAAATCAAGAGTAAGAGTGTGCGCGATTTGCGCGCGTTGTGTGTGTGTGTGCTCGTGCGCTCATGGAAAGTGATGGATTTTCTCCAGGAGCTCGTCATTTTCTTTTTGCCAATAGTGTGTGTATATACGATGCACTTTTATGCATTCTGCATACACTCACATAAAAATATACGTAAATACCTATAATAAACAGCCGCACATCGTTAATGCGACAATATATAAATGGAATTTACGAGTATTTGCGCGCACATCGAATGATTATATCCAGCGTCCAATTTGACGAAGACAAGTTGATAAAATTGCCGGTTTAATCTGCAGGCACGTGCAACAGAAAAAAACGCAACAACAAAATATATATTATAAAAAAAAACAACTGCTCTGCTCCTTTCTCTGGCGAAAGAAAGTGTGTTTACGTTAAATGTGCGCACGCGCTCGCTGTCGCGTTGCTTGGTGCTGTCTTAACGGTTACATACGTCAATAATCATTTGCCAAAAACGGTACAGATTCTTTAGATCATCACATAAGAATCGTTTGGCTAATTTGATGCTGTATGTTCGAATCTGACGATCAACAGTTGGCAAGCGGTGAGCCGTGGCTTCACGGCGGGGATCTCATGATGGCTTTTGTGATTGCGCATGGGAGTTAAACGAAGCGAACAGTAATATTTGCATTAATCTAATAAACTGTGTGTGTTGGATCACGTGTACGCCTCACGCAGTCGGTTGATCTTGAGAGATGTAATCTGTATAGCTGATGTTTCAAAGATATAGCATGTTTGTCTATATTGAGGATACGACGCAACGCGACGGTAATGTGGCAAGTTGAGGAAAAGACGTTAGACGTTTAAATGATTTATTTATCCCAAAAAAATAAGTAATTAAATAAAAACATAAAAATATCTAAATATAAATGAAGCATTTTTTACATATTTACTTAGAATATATCTTCAAATTGTGCATATTTCTAAGTTATTTGGCCAAAATACCTGTTAGTTCATGTGATAATAGCTATTTGTTTTTATTGATTTTCTTATTAGGATTTTTCCACCATATAAATTCATTTAAGCGGAAGAGTGGTTTAATGGTAAAAACTGACCCAAACGAGTAAATTAGTAGCCTAAAAAGAAAAAAAAAACTATCAAATACTAAAAAATATTTTACAAGAGTATAGTAATTAATATAAACTTAGGCATTTGGTTAATTAATAGTTTGTTGTCTTAGAAATGTCTCTCATTAAACACATTTATCCCACAAAAAATCATTTAAAAAGGTCC
>JAAAKO020004436.1:0-20609 GCA_010015015.2 Bolitophila cinerea | reverse complement strand
ATTATGCATCAAAACGTGGCAAAAAAAGCTAAAAGATTAATGAAATTCAAGGTTTTTGCTAGTCTTTTGCTTGTTTTTTGATAGTTTTTTGTCAATACTACCAAAAAGCAAGCAAAAAACAAGCAATGAGCTTCTTTATTACAATTCTCTGGTATATTAAATTCTGTAGGCGCGCTGCCGCGCGCTTTTTTTTATCAAAACAACAAAAGCAATCAACATAATAATGCTCTAAAAGCATAAAATAATAAAAAAATATATATATGCAGTTATTTTTTATTTAAAGCATTTTTTTTTTAAACCTTAAAACAAAAAAGTTTCATACAAACTTTAACCCTTCCTCCCCCAAAGGTCGCAATTTGAAGTCTGATTTGTACTCAGGGGCTTATTTCTATCAATATTGGGTACAACTTTTTTTTAACGTGAAGTAGCCGAAATGAAAATACATTTTTTTTAGTTAAAATATAACTATAATATTTTATGTATCAATTCAGTACGAGTAAATACTGGGTTCCTTAAATAACCTATTTTACTGACACACATGCAAATGATAAACAAGGTACATTTTCGATGATAAATTGAGACGCCATTTTTGAAAAATCAAAGCAGTGAGAGTGTCACCATTATACTTGAAAATGTTTGCATTCTATTTGGATATAGAAATATAATCCGGTATTTATTTGTGTTATTCCGTGTGCGTTACTTTACAGCAATAACCTTGCGTGGATACCAACAGTAGTTTATAAGTTATCTCTGATTTTTTTCGGGTGCATTCTTTTTGATTTGTTTGTGTGTGTGTGGTGTGTGCAATTTTCTAGTAGTGCATTTGCACCATATTTTGGTGAAGCAAGAAGACCTTATTTTTTATGAAATAGAGACGTTGTGCCGTATTATTCAAATTGCGTATGAATTTGATACCTTGCACTTGTTTGTCGAAAGAAGTACGTGTACCACTGAATACTATACATATAGTTTGTATTGCATTGTTCACATAACCTCTAAAAAAATCTGACAAAAATTTACAAGTAAATTGCTCTTGAATGCTAAAATTGATTTCGTAATATCACAATTATATTTTATTGTTATAAATAAATATAATTTTTTTTCATTTTATTTAGAATCAATTTGCCAATTTTCTTCAAATGGAACATAGTTACTCAAGAGACTCTCGTCCGATGGAAGACGCCCAAGTAATGGAGACGCGTACAATATTAGTACATCGTCCGCCTCAATGTCCATCATGTCACAACCACGATGATGTGGTAAGTAAAAATGTTGAGTCTATGTTAATTCAGAAATACAAAATATATATTTAAATATTTTCAGGGTGTAGACATGGCTGAACCATACAATCCAATTAAACCAGCATACAATGAAGAGGCAGCCCGAGTTTCAATGGATGAGTGCGAAAGGACGGCAAAACTTATACGAAACTCAAGTCAAGACGACGATGACTGGGAGTCGGCTATCAATAAATTTAACTGGTCAAAGCAACAAGAAAAGTTGTTTGAAAAAGTTGCTCGAATATTAGACTATGACCTTTTGTCTCGCTTGGCCAACAAAGAATGTCAACATGAGCCCATTTTACGTCGGGCTGCAATCGATAAATCAGTATCGCGAATGCGTCAGGCCCTAGCAAATGTATCATGGGAACCTCGTCTTACTCAGTGGCTGCACGGATTACTCATGGATCATTTGCCTACAAGTTATATGGCACTTTATCTCGATATATTGCAATCGCTAAAATCCAAAGTGCCAACATTAATAGACAAGATGATGTTTGGTCGAACGTTAAACGTTAATCAAGATATACTTGGTCCCGTATTGAAAAAAGTATGGGAGCCATGCGTTGCCAATAAGGTTTGATATTTTTTGAATAACTAAGTTATACTTATGTTATTAATTAATTATTTTTTAGATCCGCAAATTGCCTGGTCAAGCTATTATTGTTATTGTACCATCATCACCGGTTATGATAGCCCCATCTTCTCGAATGCAACGGTGGTATTCCCTTTTCAAGACTATGGCAAACATTGTACCTGTTCAAATGAATATTTTGGGAACAGTTATGCAAAAGCATTCGCTACAATCAGTGACCGAACAAATGATTTCAATAAGTCGTGCAAAAATACAGGAAATCAGAAGTGAGGTGCCAAACCGACAGATAATTCTGGTAGGCTTTAATGCAGGAGCTTCATTAGCTTTGCAAGTAGCCCTAGTAGAAAGCGTTAACTGTGTAGTGTGCATGGGTTTTTCGTACAATACATTGAATGGTGTACGAGGTGCTCCAGACGACCGTATTTTGGACATCACCACTCCTGTCCTTTTTGTTCAGGGACAGAATTCGTCTCGATCCAGGTTTGTTATCAGTGTATACAATCCAATTTAGGTAAATAATGAAAATATTTTGTTTTAGTCAAGAAGAGATTGAGTCTCTGAGAGAGAAGATGCAGGCACAGACTTCTCAGGTGGTGGTTGGCTCTGCAGATGATGCGTTACGTGTGGGCAAGACTAAGCGTCAAATTGAAGGTGTAACCCAATCAATGGTCGACAATATGATTATGGTAAATATAAATATCATTTGTTATTTAAGAATTTCATTTAACTTTTTTTTAGGATGAAATAAATGAATTTACTACCACTTGCATTTTAAACCCACCAGCACCAAGAGATCTGACTGCTGAAAAGCTGGCAAACAAACAAAATGGAAAAGATTATTTGGTAGCATCCAACAATATAACAACAAATGTAAAGAAACGCAAAAACAGTCAAAGCTGTGACACACTAGATGTATCTACAAAATCGAAGATTTACCGTGGTATAGGTAAGTTTTCTACTCATTTCAAAATAGCATGTTTCAATAAAATGTGTACGTTTTCAAAAAAGATTCAGTGGATGGAGTTCACAAGAATGCAGTTCATGTACCAAGAAAAGGTATTTGTAATTTTTTTTTGTACAACTTGAAAACACCTCCACAGCACGTATCTTTTTTTGCATGAAAATGTCATAAACATTATATGTAGATATTATTTTTTATGGTTAATAATTTAGAGCTCACCCAAAAAAAAACTATTTTTTTATGATAATTAAAAATTGCTATATTCCGACTGATCATTTATGTTTTTGGAGCGTGTTTTTTCTTAATTTTTTTTTCGGTTGGTGATTTATTTTAAACCTTTCTTATTAGTACTTATCATTTCCTTTTAACTATTTCTAACTACATTTTTCTTACAACTAAAGATCGTGCTGAGGTATCAACAGTTAAAAAACCTGATGACTTGACATCACCTAAGCGTCCGGGTATGTTTTGTTTAAAGAAAATAATGTGTTTGATAAATTTGAATAATTATAATTTATATGGTTATATAATTAATAATTTTATTATATTTTTGTTTAGTCGGACGTCCGCGTCTCGTAAAACCCACGTCACCGAAACGAACTAAACCGAGCCTTATCCAACCAACTACCGAGGCCTTAGACATGGCCATAGCTAGTATCATGCCCAGTAACACAATCGCCACACAGTCTACAATCAGCGAAATTCAACCTGGTGAGATTATTTCATCCTACGAAATAATCTCACCTCGTATGGAAATACGAACGGTACAATCTTCTACGGTACCAGCTATTTCAGCAACAGGTGGAACTCAAAATGCTAAATTGATAATTCCAAATATAAAGCAGCAGACGCAGTCTACCAGACCAATGCAAAAGATTAAAATTGTTGCACCTAATCAATTTGTACAGTTAAAACCGTCTGGACTCGGACAACCCCCAAAAATGATAACCATAAAAGGGGCCACCGGAACAAAACCAGTTATTGCACCACAGTATACAGTTCGAAATGTTCAGCAGAATCAGAATTTGAACAAAATGTTTACCATAAAAAGTCCGACGGGTCATGTTCTTTCATCAGGCGTTCAAATTAAACCAATCGTAGCCACTCAACCAAATTCATTAGTAATGAATCCGTCAAAGTTTACCATTGTCAAATCTAACTCTACAATGCCCAGCTTGAGTAAATATACAACTACCATAAGAACGATCCCGAAACCAGCAGCAACAGACATTTCCAACATTTTTGATATGCCTATTGTTTTTGCTGACAATGACGGAAATATTCAGGAAAACTCAACGCAAAGTCAGACATCTACGATTTCGTCTTCAACAGCTCCACTCGTGTTCTCAACAGTGCCCGCTCCTCAAACGGGTGTCCAAACAGTAACAAGTATCGTGCCTCAGTTGCCCAACCGAAATATTGTTATCAACAATTTAGGCGCAATTAGTCAAAAACCAGTTACACAAAACAAAGTTGTTCTTATAAACCGCAGTCAAATAAAAGGTGTTCCAAACATCCTTTCACGCAGTCTACCACCTTTGAAATACACCAAAGTAGTTGTTTCGAACTCCTCTACGCCAATGACTCTCAAAGGAGCTCCGATCGATGTAAAGCCACAACAACAAACGTTCAAGCTAAATACTTTTGCGCCAGGAAGTAAAGTGGAAATTGTTAATAATTCGATTATTAAATCGGCTACAATTACAAATCCTGGAACAGTAGGTATTACATCTACCTCGAATTCTACGATTCAATCTCCAAAATATAAGCCAATTATCATAAACGTTGATTCGGACAAAACAACTATAAAAAATATGATTACGACCGGCGGTGGTGATGCACAGCAACCAAAGCCTTTGCCAAACACAATTGTTATTAAACCAGGTAGTTTTCGACAGATTCTAAAGCCCGGAATGAATCGTAATTTAACCGTAAGGAAAGTTATGAATTTGATACCACAAAAACAGAATTCGGTCGTACTGGAAACTTCAACTTCACCGGTATTGGAACCACCTCAAGAATAATTGTATATATATAAAGCAGTATAATAACCATGTGTAAATAAATCTACTTTAATCTTTTAGAATTAGTATTTTAAATTAATATAATATACAATATATATTATTAAAGCAAAATATTTTTTTTTATATTTGAATTAAAGAAACCTTACTGATGAAAACTAATGTCATTTTAGAAAAAAAAATGATTTTCAGGAGCAGTTTGTTTGTTTTAATGAAACATGATGTCTTCATTCCAAAACGCAATATGTTTGCATTCATCGATCATGCATTTAATGCTGTAGATCCAGTTCGTTTAGCTGCAGTTGGTGCTGATCGTTTATGTGCAGAATGGGTTCTCAAAAATGGAGGTGCTGTTCGACTATGTAGCAATAAACTATCGCTGACTGGAAATTTTATAAGTGATTACAATGTACTACCACTCGAGTCGGCTCCGAATAAGTTAGTAGAAATCGATGCTACCGGATCGGCAATAATGGCTCTTGGATTTGATCACCTTAAAAATTGTTTTCATATAAACAAAATAATACTACACGATTGCAAGCACATGGAAAATGGCGCACTGGTAAAATTAAAGAACGTCAAGGAAACACTGCATTTTCTGCAAGTGTCCAAGTGCTCAAATGTTCGAATGGACGGTCTCAAAAGTATTGCAGAATTGACAAATCTTCGACAATTCGTTTGCTTTGATCTTCCATCTGTGAAGGATCTGAATGTTGTGCTTCAAGAATTGCAAGTTAAATTGCCAGACTGTATATTTATTATTCCACATAAAGGATCTTCTTAAAAAAAAGATTTTAATTGTTGTTATAGTTTACGTTTATTTAATGTGTTCAATAAAACTTTTATTATACATATACATATTATAATTACATTTCTAGATAGCGCAGTTCTGCACAACTATGGGAGTAAATTAATTACTCCACTAATAATCAAACGTAAAAAAGTATTACCAATGAGATTCTACAGAAATAAATCAATAATTTTTAGTTAATAAAAAAAATAGAATGTTTCAGTATGACATTTTTACTAGTATAGTAATTAATTTTGGTATAGTTATTGAAATGGATTAGTTACGTATGTTGTAAATTTATATTTTATAGATTGGACTTTATGAAGGCGTAATATTGAAAATGGTTAACACTAAAAATAATGCTTACAAATAAAATATTTAAAAATCCCGCTACCAAGATCTGGATAAGTTAGAGATAAACATATAGTCTTTCTAAACGCGGCAACAGTCCGTCTGGCGGGATGAACGCTGTTTATTTTGTATACTTCTATTACCAGCCGCATCACCATATTGAATACCACTGCCAATTCTCTCTGGATCTAATTCGCCAGTTTGAATTTTAGCTAAAATGGTCTTGGAACATTTTAAAAAGGCCTCTTCAACACTTTCGCCAGTTTTTGCACTTGTTTCCAAAAAAATCAATTCTGTAAAGAAAAATTATGATAAACTTAAAAGAAATACTAATTAAAGCACGTACCGTGTTCTTGGGCAAAATTACTGGCTTCCAGAAATGTGAGCTCACGAGCTTCCTCCAAATCTTTTTTGTTACCAACCAATAAAATCACAATATTTGGACTGGCAAGTGATCGAGCATCGTTTAACCAATTCGTTAAAGCATTGAATGATTCACGGGACGTTGAATCATATACCAGCAAAGCACCAGCCGCCCCACGGTAATACGAGCGTGTGACTGATCGAAAACGCTCCTGGCCAGCGGTGTCCCAAATTTGTAGTTTTACAGATTTTCCGCCCACATTAACGATTCGTGATCCAAACTCAACACCAATGGTATGAGAGCTATCATCTTTGACTGTTCAACAAATAAATACATAATTATGTCAATACAATACAAACCTTATCAACGGTTTCATGTAATATGCAACCAAACCAAAACAAGGTCATTAAAATCGATAAAACTCAATTCATTACTTTGTATTGCGACAACGTTAAAAATATGAAAATAGATTTTAATAAAGCACCCCCCACAATGCTAAAACTTGCACAACTTACATTTGCTTTCGATAAAATGGTGCAAGAGACAACTTTTTCCACTGCCTGCACTCCCGATGATCAGAAATTTGAAAAGATAGTCTAGAAAAAACAAAAACAAAGGCATTATATTTAGTAATCAGTGTATTAAATCAAAATACACAAATGTTTACCATAAGATTCCGACATTTTAGTAGTTTGTATTACGTATTTGGAATCACCGCCTTTTAAATTGCTACATTAAATTACTTATAAAACGTAGTAATTAATCAAATCTGAATAATGTTTCTTGTTTTGCCGTTTTTTAATATATTCTAGATTATAGATGGTTATTGATAAAAGAACATGTATTATTGCACGCCTCACAACTTCACAACACCACACGTCCACAACTGTCCACAACCACATCACAAAAGAAAATATTTGGGATATTTTGACAGGTTTTGGAAAAAATAAAAATCCCAGTTAATAAGGCGAAGTAAATAAATAAAATATTTTTTTTTTGAAAATAAAAAAATGCATGATCGTCCACAGAAAAAAACTCGAGAAAAAACCGAGGGAAAAAATACCTACACAAAATATAAAAATTTTAAATGTGTTTAATTGTTTTGCTCTCATTTTTTTTTTATATTTTATGATTATTATAATTAAGTGGTCTCAGATCTTACCATATTTTAAATTATATTTTTGTATTTTTTTTTTTTTATATATATTTATTATTAAATTTGCAAATTTCATTTAATTAATGATTACTGGGAATTTGGTATTAAAAATAGATTATTATTTTGCGAATGGCGATATTTTGGTTCTAGCTTGTATAGCTTCTACTGCGCAGGTAATCAAATCCAATCACATCGAATATAAATATATATATAACATTATCTCTATCTTCAGTTTTCAGTCATTCGAATTCAATTCAGGAAGATCAACCACAAATCTTTTTAAATAACCAAATATAGAAAGTAAATATATACATATATACAAACAACTCTATATTTTAATAACATAAAAATCTTAAATGGTTTAACCAACCTTACGAATTTACGATATGCTTACATAAATTATATATATATATATATTATTAAAATGTTGTATTATAAAATTGCTGCTTTCCGCAATTCTCATTCCTATCTGTTTTATCAGAAATAATTTACTACTATGAGAATGCGGCTTAATTTCATTGAATTGATTATTTCTTAAAAGTTATGAAAAAAAAACATATATCCTCAATTAATGATTTGTATGCAGGATGTTTTGAAATGTTTATCATTGGAACTTTATACCTACTGCGTAAAAAATAATTTGCGGTTGTATATCACATATTTATTTATATAATTTTACTAAGGTATATTGTTATTTGCAGTATGTCGATCACACGTCTTCACCAAATCTCTAACATTGTGCTTCCAAAGATATTGGTGAGGAATTTCTTTGCCTACTTTCGTGTCTCGTTCAATACAGTAGACACAGATCGTCTTGTACAGGTTGGACCGGATCGTCTCTGCGCTGAGTGGATTTTAAAAAATGGCGGAACCATAAAATTTATTGGTCAAAGCACAACAAAGAACTACAACACACTGCCCAGTGAGGTTCCAAAACAGAAATTGTCCGAAATCGATGCTACCGGTTCTTCAATTATGGATATTGGCTTTGAACATCTGAAGAATTGCACTCATTTGAACAAAATCTTACTAAACCAGTGCAAACACATTGAAAATGAGGCTTTGGTAAAACTAATCTATGTTAAGGACAGCCTACACGAGCTGCATATATCTGACTGTTACAATATCGATGATGCTGGACTAAATTCATTGAAAGAACTTACAAATTTAAACAAACTTATTGTATCAGGACTACCTTACGTCAAGGATATCGAAGCTGTCGAGTCAAAGCTTAGTAAGTCTCTTACCAAATGTGACATTAAAATATCAAAATAATTGGTCTGTGATAGATAAATAGGTTTATTTCTGTAAAAAAAAAACTATTGTAACATATTATGGTAATTTATTAAAAACTATAAATGGTTTCAAGTCTTTTGTTATGTTCAAGGTTGCACCGTCTCTAACCAGTTTAACAGCTAGTTTAGCAGTATTTCGCGCATCATCAATTCCGGAATGTTCACGTCCGACAAAAGATAGACCCACCTTTCGTAGCGCGTCACTGAATCCCGCTGGTTTGTACTTGTACCATTCCTATTAAATTTTAAAATAAAATATAATCTATGTATATGCATTGAAGTTTTCCCAACAATTTAAAACATACAGAATATATTGCTCTTAAATCAATCCACTGGTCAAAATAAGGTGGTTTTTTAAGGCGCTTGCGATCACACTCTTTTTTAAGGCACAATCCAAAGTCCCAGTCTGACCATGTTACAAATGCAGTGTTTCCCATTTTATTATCAATGCTTGTCTTTGGTAGAATTAATTTGTGCTCAATAATCTCTTGTTTTAGCCATTTGTTGAATAGCATCAAGCCGGTTTGAATGGGTACTCCATTGTCTACGGTGTTTTGTGAGATTCCAGTTAGTTGAGTGCAAAACTCACTTAGTAACGGGGACTCGATTGGTGAAATGTATTGGTGAAATTCAGAAAGCACATTTCCAGATTGCAAATGGATCAATACTGCTGGAAATTCTAGAAACAATTTAATTTAAAAATATATTTTTTTGAAAACAAGTTTTCTGCATTTACCAATGATCTCTGGATTTTTCCAATTTCTTGTTTCAGATTTCTTATCCCAGCAGGTTGCTTCGAAATCGATAACGATGACATGACTAAAGTGCTGTTTAGTGTTTGATTTAGATATACCAACATTAATTGTTTCGACTAGTCCCAGAGATCTAAAACAAAATAACAATTTAATATTTAAATAGGTTTTGATTTAAATAAAATGTTATTCTAAAAAAAATGACGAGACTTCACTTTAGTTCCCTTCCTCCGATAAAAAAGAAGTTATCATTTTTTAAACCTTTTAAGGAAGGGGGCACTAAATAACTCAAGCTTTTCCATCATCAATATTATATATGTATATTACTTTGCTATTTCAACTATGTTCATTTTGGTGTATGCATATAGCTTTATTTGTCCGTTGAAATCTTTACGTGTTTAAAGAATACAATACATTATTAAATTCTAAAAAAATGTATATTATAAAGTTGTAAACCGAAAAAGTAAGTAACAAAATGCTTTAATGTTAGAAGTAAAATATCCAATAAAGAATAAACAAAATAACAATCAAATAAAAACAAAATATGTTTAACATTTATGGTTATGTTTGAAATTTTGACATATAAATATATATAACAGTTTTTCATTGATTTGTAGAACAGTTTAATGTTCTGCAGCTTCCCGACGAACGGTATTTGTGAGAACCGCGATAACTTAATTGATAATTTTCTTATTATCTTTATAATGACACCTACACCTATCAACGGAGGTATTTTTGATAAATCCACCATTGTGGGATCTCATTTCGTCAATTGTTCGTCGTTTAACAGAACGACGAGACTACGTGCTACGTCGCACACGGAGTATATATCGTCCTTGACGTCGCATGACTTGTGTACGCACGGGCTACTTGGTACTTGGACAGTTCCAGCTTTGTATATGGTTGGGGCTTTGTCGAGTACGTCCAGGAAACGATCTAAGGTACTGGCTGCTCTTCCAGCCACTCAAACACTTGACTGATTAGTTTAGGTATCAATTCCATATATATGTTGTTTAGATTTGGTTAGTTTGCGGTTTGTTGTTGGTTTCTGGTATTGTTTACTTCGATTAGTCGAAGTCGAGTCGTTTTGAATTTACAGACTACCGACGATTTTAATCAATTGAGTGTTTTTTTACGACTTCCTTTATTCCCTCGGTTTATGAGAACAATTCAATACTTGGCGTAAGAAACATAACATGAGTCGATTTGAATTAGATTGGGGGTTTGCGTCTTAGAGAAATTTTAAGTATTTTTATTTAAAAGTATTTTACTTTGCGATTGAAATACTTCATATGAGAGTACTTAAAACCGATTCAATGTTTTGTTGTTGTTTTGTGTGGCGCGCTTTATTATTCGGAGTTAATGTATTACCAGATGTAATGAACAATATTTGGTAAATATAATAACAATATTTTCGTATTTTGTGGTACATATTTGAATTCAATTTTTTTGTATGCTTGATAATGATTTATATTTATTTGAAAGATATTTTGTTCGATAGTATTTTATATATAAATATACAATTATGACAGTATAATAATTGTTAAACTCGTGTACACAAAATCAAAACATGTCACTGTGTATTTTATGGAAAAAATTATTATTATTATTATTATTGTAAATTTTATTTGTAATGTTTTATCATCTATTCTTATTCTTATGTTACACACAAAAATATAATGCACAATGCAGTATTTTCTTCCTTATCGACAAGCTGCGTTCTAAACGAAGTCCCGCCATTTTGGACAAAATTCCGAAAACAGTTGAACGCACGCACACGCATACAATAAAACTCTCCTAAACCAAGCCGATGGCCCTTTGACGCGATTTTTAAAAGCGCGTTTACGTTTATGTATTGTGTTCTAGTGTGTGTGGCGTCTCCGTCAATTTGTATTATTATTTACAAAAAATACGTTATTTATAGTGTTTGTTGCAAGCCAAATTGCATTTAATTGTCTTAAATCAATGTTAGTATTAGTGTTAACAAGTTTTTAAAGCTGATTCGTTGTTTTAAATACGGATTTTATTCAATCTGAAAAGGACGCCATCGAGCTAACCTCTTTTTCTATTTTTAGAGCCGTTTATTTTACTTCCGCATTTTGGCAATGGATAATCGCCGAGCAACGCGTGGGGCCACTGCTGCTGCGGTACCAGAACCACCAAAAGCTCGAAGAGTAATTACCCGAAGCTCTCCCGCTCGCGTATCTCCCGTTCGATCGAGTTCACCGGTGCGACGTCGTTCGCCCGCCAGAAATAAATCTCCCGCTCGAAAGTCACCAATTCGAAAATCGCCAGCTCGCAAATCCCCTTCTCGGAAATCACCAGCTCGTAAAGTGGATCTATCTCCAAAACAAACTAGAACGCGTAAAGTGGCGCAAAAAGAGCCCGTAGTAGTACTGGAAAAAACTACAGAAAGTCCAAGCAAAAAAACCGTTGTTAAAGTGAATGTTTCTCCTATTGAGCTGCCTGAAAAAAATACACGCTCAAGTCGTTCATCCGTTACAACCACGAAAACTTCAAGTAGCACTACATCGACTTTTGTAAAAATTTCAAATGTTTTAAATGAAACAGACGAAGAAATTGAAAAGATAACGGCCCAATATACGGCACGAGCAAAAATAGGACTAGGCGGACAAGATCTAACACCGACGCCATCAGAGCGCAGTCGACAAACTGTTAGTCGTTCTGTAAGTACTAAGCGCGACAGAAGCTTCTCCGAGGAAGAATTTTCGGACAACGATGACAGAGAACCAGCGTATCAGAGTTTTGAGCACGAAAATAATTATAATCAGGGAACAACAACCTATGCTTCACGAAATGATTCAAATCAGTTTACATTACGAGAATTCGGTGGCAGCTTTGGTGCATTTGTATTGATCGTTTTGATATCTGTAATTGGTTTTTATCTTCAGTTTACTTGTACACGTCAAGACTGCTCCTTTAAACTGGCCAAATTGGAAAAATTGAAGTTAATTGGAACATTTTTCCGATGGGATGCTGCATACCTGTTTTTTGGTTCCTCATGGACTTTATTCATTTTATCAATTTTACCAATCGGACGAATTATTAGCATTCAAACAGAACGAGGATTTGTTGAATACACATATAATGGATTAGCTACAGCTCTTGTAGCAGTAGCAGCCATAGCTGGAGCCGAATACTATAAGTATCCTGCTATTCAGATGATCTACAGAAATTACCAACAACTCTGCGTACTTTCCATTGTGTATGCTTTAGTTTTGGCTGGTTGGACGTACCTAAAATCTCGAAATGTGGCTTCATTTGCAAGGAATCCTTATGCCAAGAGTGGCAGTTTTTTGGCAGATTACTTTATCGGCCGTGAAATAAATCCACGCTGGTTTGATTTGATCGATATTAAGCTGACACATCACCGCTTGTCTGTCGTTGCCACCTTGGTGTTTAACATCATTTTCTTGTACAAAAACTTGAAGTTTTCCGCACTTCCCATTGACGAAACCACTGGTAATGTGACGCTGACTGTTGCCGAAGTAATTATTTTTACTTACGAGCACGTAAAATTTGATCCTATTGCTTTATTGACTGCTGGATTGGTGGTTCTGTACACTGTGGATTTGCTTGTATTTGAACATCATCTAACGAGCTCATTTGAATTACAAGGTGAAGGTGTAGGAGCTTTGGTTCTGTTGCGTTATGCAGTGTTTCCATTCACAAACTCTCTGATTTCAAAATACTGTCTGGAGCACAAAGTAACTGGAATGCCAACTTGGGCCATTTCTGCAACTGCAGTGGTATTTCTGATCGGTCTGTTCTTGAAACGAGCCAGCAATAATATCAAGTACAAATATCGTTTGAACCCGATGAATCCGAAGCTAGCCTGTAAGTTTTGTCCATTTTTAAAATAATCCAAAATATTAACATTTTTTTAATTCAGGTCTAGACACATTGCCTACCTTCCAAGGACGTCGCCTGCTTGTGTCCAGTTATTGGGGTCTTCTACGTCAGCCAAACTACCTGGGAGATATAATTTCAAATCTGGCTCTACTTTCGCCGTTAGTGTGGAGCTTTGCATGGCCGCCACTTCTAGCAATCTTCTGTACCGTGGTTCTGCTAATCCACCGCACAAAGCGTGTCAACAGTCGCAATTTCAATCGATACAACTCCGCGTGGACACGTTACTGCCAGAGTGTCAAGTATGCATTGGTACCGCGTATTTATTAATAATTTTAAGATTAGTCAATACTAAAAGACAACGGCAATTTAACTGGAGTCAGTACAAACAGAACATACATTAGATTTGTGCTTTTTAAACTATTTAACATCATTTTTTCAAAATCTAATATACAAACAAAAGACATTTAGGCTAATTACCATGAAGCACTGCTCTTGACAAAAAAAGCCCACCTTACCGCATTTTTTTTATTTGTATTCATAGAATACAGTTTCTATTTGCTCAATTAGGGCACATTGGATTTTCTGTTTTTTTATTTTAAAGTATATAAACAAGTAAAAAGTAAAGCTAATAAATCTTTTTATAAAATTAAATATAACATTTAATTTAGATTTTTCTCTCGCACACAAAAAGACAAAGATTATATACAATTTGTCAACAGATTTTTTTCTATTTTGTATGCTATTATTTAACTTAGTCTCAATTTTTCATTTATTTTACCCCCATACAATTAAATAAAATCTAACAAAATCTCTGCTTGAGACTACGTATTCAAACTTTTTAGCAGACTTAAATTAATTTATAAAAGAAATTGATAATAAATAAATGTACATACACAATATAAATATGTAATAACAATATATAACAACATTTTATGACTATATGGTTTTTCTATGTGTGAATAGTTTTAACCAATTATCTAGGAGTAGGCTTTTGGTGGTTTTAAGAATCTATCCTGTGTTGTTGTATATATATATATAGTAATAAATAATGTTTTTTGTAAATCTGTTGTTTTGTCATGTAAACTAACGGACTAAAATCTTAAAAATAATATATATGGGATATGAGGACCGGTACGATACCGCACGCGACCATTTTAAGGGTTCACACAATTGGTTAGATCACCGATTGTTAGGATTCATAATTTGCCTTGAAGCGGTTTTAACAGATTTTAAAAGTTAATATATATTTTTTAATAGATCATAGCATAGATCTTTATTGATTATTAACAAACTTGCAACATCAACTTTATCTACAAGTATTCTATTTTGGGTGCGTTTCAAAGATTAATTGTCCCGTAGTTAGAAAACACATAGCCAATTGAGAAAGCTATTTATTTAGATTTAAAAACTGTTTCGTAAACCACCATCGGTTATACGGCTCGCGAAAGTTGGAAGACCCAAAGAAAATATTACAGAATAGAGATAGAAACATCCATCCACTAAAATATCAAACAAAAATAATAAGTATATTATTATCACGATATTATGATCAGCATTATAAGACACAAATGCACATGTTTTGAGGAAACCCATGGCACACATGGGTAAAACTACAGCTTTTTCATTTGAAATAGGTAAAATACCTTGGAGATAAATCTAGTTACTCATCAGTAGGGTAACCAAAAAGAATCTCTTAAAACTCTGTTTTAGCTATTAAATAACCGAAATATGCCTTAATTTAAATTTCAAATTTAAAATATATTTTAAGAATATTAGTTGTTCGTAGAGCCAGGATAAAAATGTAAATACATATTTGTCTGTTTACATTAAAAAAATTCCTTTAATGGTACTAAAATATAGCTGATCCAGTATCCAATCAAATGAGTCCAACTTGTTTTTTCCTATTTTGCATATAAGATTTTAAATGCATATTTTTAGGTTACAGCATTTTTGCATATTTTTAGCATATTTTCACAACATTTGCCTATTTAAACCTTTTTTTATTTTGCCATTTTTTATTAGCTTTTTTAATGTTTGAAATAATAATAATATTTTTTAATTTTATGTATAGTATACTAGACACATGAATTTATTATATTCAAAATTCGCAAACATTTGAAAATATTAAATGGCAAACCATTTAATGTGCCCAAATAAAATAAAAATTGACCAAAAAAATATATATATTGTCCAAAAATAAATATAAAACAAATCATTCACATTTCTTGTGACAATTTTATTTTTTGAATGCAATAATTTTTTTACGGTAACAAAAGTTATTATTATGTTGGTAACATTTTTTTCTTATTCATAGTAAAAATATGTTTTTATTGGTAAAAATAATTATTTTTTGGTAAATAATTATTTACCGTAAAAAAAATTGACACTATTCTATTCTATGACAATATTCTATATAAAAATATTGTGTTTATATTTTTACTTCTTATCCTAAGTTTATTACTTAATATTTTCTATTTTTTAGTGCATATTTTTGCAATTTTTAATTCCAGACTCTAGTTATTAGTTTTGTCTATTTTAAATATAATATATTATATATTATTAAATGTTAAATGTTAGTTCAAATTAGGATTTTTTTATTTAAATTAAATTGAAATAAATAATTAAAATATATATATATTTTTTTTAAATTCTTCTTCGCGTACGCATTATTTATATGTAAATTATATAAAGCTTTAGGTTTTTTGGTTTAAGGTTTAAAAAAAATCTATGTCTTCTTGTAGAAATAGGTATATATATAATGCTTGCGGTTACAGGGCTATAATATTTATTTATTTTATTTTATTTTAATGTTTTCAACTATTTTATTTCTTCTTCCAGCATCTCTATGCTTTAGAAATCATTCATAGATTATTCATTAGTGTATTGAATATATTCTGTTAGGATATTTTTTCGCGAAGCTTAGAAAGCTCACTTTTTCCTGGTTTGAGAATTAGTATCAGTTTGTTTTATATTATTGTATCGTTTAAAAAATGATTGTTTAATCGTCTTCTAGATTTAACGAAGGTCTTTTTAGAATAAGCTTGCCACGTTGGTGGACAGGCGAGACTCACTAAATAAGTGCTTTTATGAAGAATATACTGTGTCTGGATATTCAATGAATTTTCATGAAACAAATGTGGGACGAAATTAAAATCGGTGAAATGAATTTTGTAGAAAGGTATTATATTTTCTAAAGGCGCAAATAATCCCTTTTTGAATACTTTTTAAATTATGTATTTTAAGTATAACAATATATTAGGGCAAAATTAAAAAAAATAATATGCTGTTAAAAAAAAGTCTAAATTCCTGAAATATCATTCAAATTGCTTTGCTGTAATACAAGTTATACTTACAATAATTATGTACTAAACAAATATTTTTCCAATGGAAAAATAAATTAATATATTAAAATAAATTTTGCGTTATGTTACACAGTAACATTACTTTCTTTCTATTTGAAGACTATAATCTATAAATCTACACATTTAAATACTTATTAACTAAATGTTCGAAGTTTAAACACAATATAAAAAATAGACTTAAACTACATTTTTAGATTATAAAAATGAAAAGAAGACGAAAACATTTATAGCGACGGGCTCGTCGTACTACTATAAAATATAAGCCCTATCATAAATGCCTTTGCAGAGTGCAAAATATTTATATTGGGTAAATGTCGCGTTAAATGTATAATTGTATATGTATATTGTACAGTGTACATAGCGAATAGCTAAATTAACACTTTCATGATATCTATACACAGTCAATTGTATATAGATAATTTACGAATGTAAATATAATGGTCTCAATGTAACAACTATATAATTTTTTGTATGATCGAACGATACTGTTCGTGTTTCTTTTTAAATTGTATTTATTAAAAAATATATATATTTTAAGCATATTAGAAAATTAATCGCGTATTGAAGTTAGAGATCTTTTTTGTTTGATCTGGTTTAAAAAATATAAATATCGATCTTTATAATTACATCAAGTTACACCTTTTATTAAATACATTTGATGTCTCCTATAATCATGTTGTGTATCTGGAATTTTGTCACGTTACGCCGCCGTCACGCAGTTCCTGTTGTTACCTAACTTGTAACCGAAACCACTTTTTCCACAATCATCTTCTTATTCGCGCTTTGATATATAATTTTGCGAACGTCGAATGACGCGAAATATCGACGCCGTAAATACCAATTATTATAATATATTTCTGCTCTGCTTTCAGAGAGCAGAGAATATACCATTATTATTATGCTCTTTGAGAGTAAGTGTGCGTTTCTTATGGATTGGATTGTCTTGGCTGCACGCAAGCTCAAGATCAAGACGTCGTTGCTGTTGCCACCGCCGTCGGAGTACATTCGCTAAACTCAGTCAGTCTTGGAGTTTCTCTTGTGTCGCGTACACATTAAACCGTATTAATATTGAAAACGATTTTACGCGCAGACAGTTGCTTCGAAAAATAGAAACTCGACGGTTTGTGCCTTAGTTGCGTGTTAAAATGAGATTTTGGAAAATACATATTGTACACACGCGCAAAAGATGCTGTTGAATTTACTAAGAAAAATTCAAGCAATACAACAAGTGCGCGTTTTCCCCGTTAATCAAACATGAAAAAAATATGTGTATGAAATAATGAGTTTGAAGTGTGTGCCAATCAAGACAATCAATAATATAATCAAATAAAATTAGAGTTTTCCAAATAATAAATCATCAACATAAACAACAACAACAACAACACACCACAAACCACAACATGGGATATTTAGCATTTCAACTTTCCACAATTCTGGTGCTTCTCAATTTTGGATTAACCGTTCAACAACAAGGTAAATTATTCGGTTGTCATCGTCAGCTCTGAGTGCCTAAAATAAAACAAGTTACTCACACTAACAAATCATAAAACATTTATAAATATATATACAATACATGCATGCAAAATAAGCGCTGCCTGGAAATGTTAAACTCATAATATTTAGCGCGTGTTCAGCTGCTGTTATAATATCATATTATACTACTACTAACAACTGTATATTGTATTCGTATACATTATATACAGGTACACCTATGCATACTCACGAGCGTTAACTTCCATCAGCCACATTTAAAGTCTCTCTGCGCGAGTTCGACCAGAAATACTTTCCTTTTTGCTCAAGGCCTACCAGTTACATGCATTATAAATAAATGTTCATATTAAAAAAATATATTATAAATTCTTTGAATATTATTACGCTTGTATAAAATGTAGTATATAAGGTACAAAATATATATATAAGTATTATCGTAGTTTGTGTATATACCTTTGACACAAATTGAATCAAATGCATGTATTTATATTAAAGTGCAGCAATTGCAGTATGCGAACGTGTTACACAAAGCGTGCGCACACCACTTTATTGTCGCGACTTGCAAGATCTAGCAAATCTTTTGTTGTACGTTCATTCCAATGAAAACTGCGCACCCGATCGGTAACCGGACAGACAATTAGGTTTATTTCATAACAAGGCGGTTAATAAATATATGTTGCCACTATTCTGTGATACTATTATTTATAATAAATAACGTCTTGTGTCGTTATTTAAAACATGGTACACACAGAAACACCGCTGCCAAATGGCTAGCTGTACGGTGTGTGTTTGCTTTAAACACATAAACAAAACGAAAGAGTTAGACGACGAACCTTTTTTGCGCTATAGAATTGCTCATGCGTGTTTATTGGGACTAACAAGCCAAAGTCGCGACGTCGATTGTCTGATGTGCGTGAGTCAGCACGCAACAGAACCTTTTTTTGTATGCAGCTGATTTATTAACAACGTATTAGCATTAGCTTACTCATTAATCGTACTTATATTATTGTATTTATTAATGGTTATATAGGCGCTGCCTAACTAAATAGGCTTTGTGTAAAATTACTGCACTACTTATTATTTGTAACCGAGTTGTTTATTTAACACACCCGCTTTATAATTTTCAGTTCGGTATACATTTTCTATATTATATGAATTGCATTCGAATGAGTTGGAAATCCAATGAAGAATGCAAAATGCTAATGAATGACCTTAGATCATACATAGAATGTTGTGTGTGTAGTGTATGTTTATATATGCTTATATATAGTACTACGTAAATAGTCCAGGTAATTGAACCGTGAGTCTACATAATATACAAAGTGATTGTGTTTCAATTATACCATACCAAGATCACTCGAAAATATGCTCCGGTTGTTTAACAATTCTTATAATATTGACTCATAGGTCACAATTAACAAAATGTGTCTCCGTTTTGTTTAATACTGCAATGTGTGATGCTATATAAGAAATATTTAAGATTAAGACGACGTCATTAAGAACGTGCGTCATTTTTTTGTGTACGGTTCAGAGATTCTAATTCAATTGTCTTTTGTTTGTTTGTTTTGTTTGACAAAATGTGTAGATAATTATGTCTAAATAATAGATCGAATGATCGAAACTGGACAAAAAACACACCGGCATTATTTTGTCATAATAATAAAAAATGTTTAAAGGCGTTGACTTTGATTTAAAAAGTTTGGCCGCCAAGGCTACGCAAGTTGAACCACTGTGACATTAATTTTTCTATTTATTTTCAAAAGAATACCTTATATATGAGGTGATTTATTTTTGTTTGTTTGTTTTCGAAATTGTTCAATTTCAATTCCAAATCATTTAAAAATGGAACCGACTATAAGTTAAAGTTCATGGTTTTTGCATAAGTTGAGTTTTCTCAAAATATTTTTTATATTTTGACTAACTTCTTAAATTCTGCTTATAATAAATAATTCAACACGATAAATAATATATTTATAACACTGTTAAAAGATACCTTCAAATCATCTACCTGCTAAATCAATTTTCATGCATAGTAGAGTTTGCCTATTATAATAAATACTTTGTAAATATGCATGTTGCATATGAGTAAGCCGGTTTTTATTGAGTTTTTTTGCCCTGTTGCAGCAATGCCACAAAAAGATGGATAGAGAAAACACATTTTTTTGATAAACGACATGCTATGATATGAGTTTGTTTGTTGTAGTGCGCGTGCGCAAATATTCATCATTTTTCAGATAATTTGTAAGAGTTTTTTCCAACATTTAATATAATAAAGTTTATCATCTTCTTTTGCCTAATGTTTGATTATGAAATTTGTG
>JAAAKO020004425.1:0-20614 GCA_010015015.2 Bolitophila cinerea | reverse complement strand
TAGTACTTCCTACAAATCATATGGATTATTACATAGCAACGCCATCTATGTTTCATCCTACGGACTTATTGAGTGATTTGTTATTTCGAATTTCTACCTAATGATAAATTGTATGTATACATTTTGTGTTGGACAACAGAAACAAAACGGTTTTTTATTTCAAACAAAGTGTTAATATTAATTTATATATAATATATTATGTAATTATTACAGTATTTTGGGTTTATTATTAATATTTAAATGTATATGTGTATATAGGTACGTTTAGAATATATTTTTATTATCATTCTTGCACACACGCGCGATACTAGCTATCAAATGCGCGTTTAACTGTGCTTTATTTATAATTGTATGTTTATTAATGCGCGCAATTCATTTTTAATATTGCACATTTCATTAATTTAATTAGTATTTTTATATTATGAGTTTAACTATATGAACGTGTATGTGGGTTGTTTGATTCTTTGTTTATTATTATCTTTGTACAAGAATTTTTTAAACGAGAGCTCGATCTTTTCGCGCATTAAATGCTTCCTAATAAATATACTGATAACTTTTACCCGTTTTCAGGGGCATAGGACTACGAACAATAAAATTGTATATATACTAGACAACTTTTGAATTGAATTTAAATCGATTATAATGTTGTGTGTCCTACCTAACTACTAATAATATAGTTTGATTTTATTTTTTAAACAGTAAACTTTTTTTAAAGACTAAACTACGAAATATTCACATAGATACAGATATTATTCAGTGGATTTTTGGTTTTAAACAATGTTTTCCTTTCCTTCTAATTTATTGACACGAAAGGCGCTGGGTATTATTGCTTTATCGTAAAAACTCATTACAATTTAGATTTTGTCGCCGTAATCGTCCGGTCACATCACAAGCGTGCGTGCACGCTGATCACACGATCAATCGTCATAGTCGTAGTCAACTTGACTCTTGAGTATTTGCTAAAGATCGTTATGTTTATATATATATATATATATATATATAAAATTGCGTTTTCGATCGTGTTTGATTTATATTTTTGATCGATTTCGAAATAATATTAAAAAAAAGAAATAAAAATCCAGAAAATTTTGAAAATGCCGCATGAAAAATAAGATTTATGATTAGATAGGAAAATAAATGAGGGCGCGGTTGGGAAGTAAATATATATAGTATTGTTTGTGTGCTTGGGAGTTTATGTGTGCGTTATATCTTTGTAGTCCAAGAGACTAGCTAACTTGTTTAACCAATTCGAACAAATTTTATTTTATAACCTATAAAAATAGAAAAAAATATATATATCGAGAAGAAAAAAGCACTCAAGAAAAATGATAATTTAACAATCAAATAAATTTCGCTAGAGACTTTTCTGATTCTAAAGCCATTGACACGGCGAGAGTTGGCCATACCAAATAGCATTTTTTCTGACAGACAGATTAAAGTTCGGTTTTGTCTGTGAATCTCATTAACTTATTGCAACCGCATACCGAAGTCAAAATAACACCATCTCTTTTTTAATTTCACGTTCCAGTCCACTGTCCTTACTTCACACGAAAGATTGTCCTTGATCAAGTTACCACAAACACAACAATAACTTCTCACTTAAGTTATTTTCAGTTGTAAATTGAGCAGACATTTTTGTTTTAAATATTCTTTTGCCACCAGAAGAAATTATAAGGAAACTTTAGAGGGGCTGTGGATTTCGGTTTTGGCTAGAAATATAAATGAAAAAACAGAAATATCGGGTTAAATCAAAATCAGTGCGGGTGTGTGAGAGCTTTTTTTTAGTGAATGCTTGCGTGACTGCGATAGCAATATTAGAACTCTGCGTTTTAAGGTACAAGCGACAAATAACAAATAAGAAACAAATACAAGTAGCAAGTTAAAGAGTGCTACAGAGAGACAAAAACCATTGTGTATAAAGCATATAAATTATTATATATAGGAGATTATTATTTTCTATCGACCCTGTTACTTTCTTTACATTTTGTTTTTTTAAGGTTATGTATGTCGTTTGTCTTGGTTATGTATTGTCACGAACTCTTAAGCCAAAGTTTAATCAAATTGTCGGTAAAAGTTATGGTGGGATTGTTTGGTATCAAATGATAAATATATTAAATTTACTTTAATTTAAAAAGTAAGCAAATCAAACATTTCTTTTAAAGTTAGGTTATGGGCTAAAAACATATTCATTTAGTAGGGAGTAAAGAAAGGTCAGTTGTAAAATTTGAGTAGCTTACTTTCTTAGGATATGTTGTTTAAAGTAAAATAAAATAAAAAAGTGTTATTTTTCTTTGAAAAATAATCATTTTTTTAGTTTTAACTAAGAAATCAAGTAGAAGAGCCACTAACTACACCCTTTATAATAACAATCATATTTGATTACCCCACTCCTTCCTTTTCTAATTGAAAATTGGTTCCTAATAAAAAAACCTTCTTATTTTACATTCTACTTACAAAGTAATTAAATATTTAAACAACAACAACAAAAAACAATTTATTGTTAATTTCTCTTATTCTTGTATATTTTTCCTTTTAGATATATTTTTTTTAATAAAAAAATTGTCATATGAAAAACGTCTTGAGACATTGGTCTAAATACCGTCTTGAGACCGGTTTAAAGTTAAGTTATATCGCAATTATTAGACATGCCTTAAACATATTTGATGATAGCGTTTTATTAAACTTTTTTTAACATCAATTCGATATTGATATTTAGTTGAAAAAAATATCAGGGATAATCTGTGCGCATTCGCATTGTAGAGAAAATAAAAGAAAAAAAAGTGTATAATGCTAAACTTCCACAGTGACAAAGTGGTTTAAAATATATGGTTCAAATGGTCACTAAAGAAGAAACACTCAAACAGAATGATTTTGGTTGTTGTTCTATATTTTTAATGAAAAATTAATGTGTTTCCACTTGAAAACATTTTAATGACCATAACGCTTGGTCATTAAAATGGCCATTGTTTCAACATTTTTTTATTTTGTGGATTGACGTTTTGTCTATGGCTGTTTTTTTGTCGATTTTGGTTAAGAAGAGACCACATAACCTTACTTTATAATTCAAAGACAGCATTTTAGAATTTTAGATGAATCGCTGGGTGGTGGATATGAAAAGCGCATTTTTTTTTTTTTGTCGAGTGAGGTGGTTTTTATTTCAAAACAAAATAAATGTTTATCGTAAACGAATACCCTAATCAAAAAATAAATAATAATCGCCACAATAACAATTTATAAATAAACAATAAGTAAACTAACATAAATAACAAAAACATAACTATATTGCGATAGCTCCATACAAAATCTGCCATTAATATTGTGTTTTTTTATCTTTTAGGTATTTAAATAGTTTTATTTAAAACTAAATAAAGAAGCTTTATGTTTCTCTTATATTTTTTAGTGATAGGGCTTATGTAAAACAAGTTCAATTCACACAAACTAAAATTACTGATAATATCAAAGGCAATTTTTTGTGGAGCACCCCGCATACTAAAAATCAAGCCGCCACCACCACAATTGTCCGCAATCTTTAAGTATAGCACGTAGTGAAAAATATATTGGTACATCAGCGCCCGCGCCCGCGTGTTTATGTTTGTGTTTGTATTTTAGTGAATTTTGTGATCTGTAATTTTTTTGATGATGCTGTGTGTTTTTTGCTATCTTGTTATTTTTTACGGCAAACCCAAACAGAATAAAACAAAAAACGCATTGTGTAGTATTTTAGAAAACAATAATGGTATATGGTGATATTATGATGATTCAATGCTTTTTCACGCCGTAGTTGGCATCCCATTTTACCCGAGTGCTGCTTACCATTTCCGACGTTAGTGAGTTTATTGCCTCTTCCACGGTGGGCTTATGGCGATCGGATGCGGATGTGTTTAATGGCGATGAGTTGCCCGAAAATGCTGTATGTGCAAGATAAATGGGATTAGTATCGTGTTTGTGGGTGTGTGTGAGGGGGGAAGGGGTTGGTTTAAATGTTTTGTGGGATATTTAGGATGTATTTGTAAAACTAACCCATTTCACCGCTAGAACTGGACTCAGTAAAACTTGGCGTGCCTTCGGTCCATGTTGGCGTTGAGCCTTCGACTGAGGCTGGCGGCGTCCATGTCAATGCATTTCTGGATCCGTACTGGCTAGACGTGTCAACGGCTAGATGCGGGTCTAGCCGGATCTCTGATATACTTTAGAAATAAAAAATAATTTAAATTAAAACTTGTTCATTTTTTTTAATCAATTATTCAGATTTGAAGTTAAAAGAGTGATTTAACAAAAAAACACAACACATATTTTGCTAGAGCCACACGAAAAAACACGAAAGACCAGAACTTCAAAATAAAACAACAAATATATATTTTTTTAGTCCAATCACAAATACAAAACTTTAAAGACATGATCTTTAAGACAGTAAAAAAATGATATACCCCGTTCGGTAAAAAATATTTTGCCGAATTGGAGTGCAGACCGAATATGATTCGTTAGGCCGAACAGTATCAGACCAAAGGGCATTTTTTCGAGTACAAATTATTTGAGTTATTTGGTGTAATTGCTTTTGGCCGATACTTTGTATTTAGCCCCAAAGCTCATTCAAGATCGCTACAAAGAATATAAATTCACGCTTGGCCGAAATTCGAATGAGTTATTTAGCCAAAAGGCAAATTATCCTAAGGGTTTAAATAAAAAAATGAAGTGTAAATAGCAAATTGCACACACAAAATATCCGTGCAAAAAAAATATATATATACCTAATACTGCAAGAGGTTTTTGACACTTTTGCGATTCTACACAGAGAAATTGGTGTAAAACAAAAGAAAAAACACATTTCTGTATTTCTTAACAGATTCGAAAAAACTTACCTGATTGTATCCTCGCGATAGGTGGTGCTTCGCACCGTTGAGCCGGTGTTGCTCATATGAACGCCCCGGCGTTCGCCGGCACTGCCCCGTTCGTCGTGCTGATGATAGTGGTGACGATGCAGTGTACTGCTGCCCTCCGAAATGTCATCGAAAGCAGGAGGAGGAGTGGAACAACATGAAGGGGCTGTACCTAGCGTGTATACAGTAGAAACAAAGAATATATGCATGAAATATATGTGTCACTATAGTTTATTATAAAAAGCATGTGTGGCAGAGTGGGACAAAATGATGTGTGCGGTTATTTTGATTTTATGAATTTGTTATAAAAGCAGGCTTGGAGCAGTTAGATTTGACAATTTAAAATCATATAAATGCAGTTGGGACAAAACGGAATTTTCACTCTCTACCGCCACCATGTCAAAAAAAATCCAAAGAAGCTGCACGGTTATGTCCAAGTCTACGCAACCGCAGAGCCGTTTGCCATGTCGTCGTGTGTCAACACCGTTTAAAACAGAAGAGATCTTAAAGCTGGACTTAAGCTCTTCATCTACAAACTTTTCCGCAGAGAAATGCTATTCAGACGATTGCAGCGAATTCGATTGTAGTCTAGACGTCACACATGATCTAACCTTCACAAAGACGTCACCGCCGTCTTTCGATGCTGACATTACAGCCCTGTCCAACGAGGATGCATCTCCGCTAAACCGTTCCAATAACTACGTGAGTCCGTATGTTACCATCAAACGAGGCAAAGGCAACAGATCAGCAGAGATACAACAGCGTGACACTAAGTACCAGCTGTGGCTTAACCAACCCGCTGAGCTACCGGTTGTAGTTCGCCGTAACAAAGAGGCATGTCAGTATTTCAGAAGTCAGTTGAAAGCTGAGGTAGAGCTCTTGTTGGACCAGCACGAATGTTTGTCACAGTACACACGCAGGAAACCGCCCTTTAGCCAAAATATTCTGGACGAAATTGCGACGGTCAAGCAAAAGGTTCAGGAAGCACTAAATATTGATTTGAAGATGTTTCTGGTTTTGATTGAGAACTGCGAACGCCGTATTGGAGTTGAGAGTGTAGAGCTTGAACTGTCCACGGAATGGAAACGTCTGAATTTAAAGATAGAGCAGCTTACTGATGTACTGCGTTCCCTTGACGTTAGAACAAGGGACTCATCAGCATTAGACACACCAAAGAGTTCCAGGGTGAAGTTTGTCTCAAAGATTCCGAAGAAGTGACTTATTCTAATGATTTAATAATATTAATAAATGTTATCCGTTACTTTAGAAAACATATTGGTTTGTGTATGGGGATTTATTTTCGTTCGAGGATGTTTTCTTCGTTTTAAAATAAAGGAAAAACCAAAATCATTTGAACTTGCTAATTTAAAGACCTATAACTCAATTAAATTATACAGAAGGAGGCTTTCTATTAAGGACAAAAAACTACAAGCGTGGTAGAGTAACTAAGGCCAAAAATAGATTACAAGAGTGTATAGGCATATTTTTTGGGATTTTTTAAACGTTTCGCACCGTGAAGGTGGATAAAAATCTCAACCTTCACAGGATCTTTATACCACAAACTTGTTCGTAAACCACCATCTATACAAATTCCCCCTCCAAACTAAAACTATCCATCATTGAATCATAATTTCCATCTGCATTGGCAACATCTAGCATGGACAGGTTCTGAATAATTAGCTGTTTCTCTTTGGCATTGCTGTAGATGTCCTCTGCACGCGGAGCCTGTCGTTTCTTGCGACGTGTCGGCTTTAATGTTGTCAGCACGCTTCTGGGCGTCAGCACATCCTTTTTTAGCACTTTTGTGATAATCGGTGGTGGCTGTGAGACAACGACAACTGGTGGTAGCGCTACCGCAGCCACCACTTGTACAGACTGATTTTGTGGCTGTGCAATCTCAACCTGTGGCCGTGGACGGAGTTCAATATCGCTGAAACGACGTTTTTCAAGTTCAATCTTAAGTTCGGCTATGCGGTGTGGAGCTATCGGAAGAACTGCTGCTGTTGCAAAATTATATGTAGTACTATTCAGGGTAGAGATACTCTGTGAGACTCCGTTGACCAAGGATCGCACATTGGATTCGTTGCGATCGCTACGTTGCATATAATTCGATTGTGGGCAACGGATGGAATTGTTCAGATTTTCAGCACTGTTAAAGTCATTGTTCACCTGGAGCCAGTCTTCAACGCAACTGGGTGATCGACGTTCTCCGAACGTGGGCGTGCTTTGTCGGTTTAAGTAACCAGCCAAATCACCGCCACCACTGTGCTCGTTGGGTTTACATGCAAAATACTTGTCATTTAAATAGTTATAGCTACCTGAAGATGGAGTACCTCGCGGACTTGAGGCCGCCGCGTTGGTCGTCCGATGACCAGCCCGACGATCTTTTGGCGAGCCGCGCGGTGGCACTGGCGGAGGGACTTTACATTTGACAATTCCGGTTTTTTGCTTAAGCGGTGGTAAGGATTTTTGGGGAGTGGGTTTGCTTTGGGTAAATGCACTAGAGAGATTCGGTTTGCTAGGTGGAGCGGCTAAAATGAGGACAGGTTCAGCTGACGTTGGAGTGGCTATGTACGAGCGAAGTTCACGTGTAAAATATCCATAATTTATACACAGAGAGTCGTGTGCGATGGATTAGTAGTTTATTAGATTTTTGAGGTTATGTTTAGTTTGGTTAATTTTAGTAGTTTGTTAAGCGTTAAACACACACACGAAGCAGCAAATCCAAGGTAAATCCAAAACATAGAGTGTATGCACAATTTTTCCAGAAGCGAACGCACACACGCAGCATGAAAGAAATAAAGTTAAAGAAATATATGTTAGCAATTTTGATAGAAGTTAATATTAACAGAAAATAGAACTATATATTTTTTTTGCATACACACGCAGAAACACACTAAAAAATATAAATTAGGTCACTTCATTCCAAAATATCAATCACACACGGACAGTTAAAGAAACACACTTAATTTCAGCCAGTCAGTACGGTGAAGTTACACCTCAGAATCGGCTACAACTTCAAAATACTTCCAAACGCAGCCGCTGCCGGCTCTATATGCTGCTGATCTGGCCACAAACTCACCCGATTTGGATGCTGAGCTGCCACTGCTTCCGCCGCCACCTCCACCGCTTCCATTACTATGCACATTGTGCGAATGATTGTTGTGATACGAAGGTCCCGGAATGGCTAGACACGAAAAACAGAAACAAAAGGTCGTTTGCATTGGTAAAAACACACACAGAAAAAAACAAGAATATGAAAAAAACAAATACGAAAAATTTTAATTTATGTTTAGTTATAGCACATACACAATTAAAAAGCACATTTATACAAATGATCTAGTGTAGGGCTGATCATTTCCGGTAAAAGACACGTATAGACACATAAATATTGTTATTTTAATTTAATATGTATAACTAGACATATAAACACTATACAAATCTAGTAGATGGCAAACACTAGGGCTATTAGAACACACATTTTTTTATAAGTATAACTTACGGTGACTATCCGAGTCTGCGTCCGATGACCGTGTGGCCACTCGAGATAGACTTTTCCGCTTTGACGGAGAATGTTTCAGAGCTATAAGAACATACGTTAAACGGATTACTCTTCACGCGTTTACATTCGAATTAGGGAGGTGGGGGTTAGATTTAGTATCCGGTCAAGTGATAGAAAGTCAACAGATCAACAAACAAGGCAAAAAAAGTTAAATTAATAGAAATGGGGGAGAAAGATGAATGTTTTATTTAAATATTTTTGACTTATTCTTTTGTTCTATCAATTGATGGAAAAAATAGGATTAGGACAAGATATGAGAAGATTGGGTGATATTAAGGAAGAAATAAAAGAAAATATGAAAGAATGAGATTTATAGTGCGTGAGTCAAAGAATAAATCCTAGTAAAAGATAGAAATTAAAAGAAGTGTATGAAAGAGATTAAGAAAAATAATGAAAATAAAATGTGTACGGTAAAATCAGTGAGTCGGTGAAAAAGTAAAAGAAAAAGATTGAGTAAAATAAATATATAGTAAAAGAAGAGTTAGTCAAAGAAAGAGATATAGTAAAAACAAAATGTATGATATAATAATATTGTGTAAAACTCGTGCATAAAAAATGAAATATTTAAAAATAGTCAATATTTTTTAATATATTTTTAAACACTAAAATAAAAATATTTCAAAAGTTTGTATAATAAACTTTTTTTCTTTTTTGTTATAACATAAATTTTTAAATTTTTAAAGCCAAAATTTAAGGGTGCAAAAAAAGGAAAAAAATCATGCATTTCATTAAATACAAAAAATGTATTTTTCAAAAACAACAACTTGGTAAATTTGGCATTTAAACGAAAAAAAAAATATTTCATTAAATTTTTTCACTCTCAATTTTTTTTTGGCCATTTTATAAAAAATATGAAAAGCGCATAAGTTTAATTATAAGAACAACTTTTAATTTATTACTGAAAAAAGTGAAAAAGTTCACTTCAGTGAGTTCACTCAAACTCATAGGAAGGTTTCTCTGATAGGGCAAAAATTGTGGAAAAAGTCCCAATTTTGTTAAGTTATTGCAAATGCTATTGTATTTTTTCCTATTTCATGGCAATAATTCGTTGTTTAGATAGTTCATAAAAAGTGTTGATGTTTATCGTGATTCTTTAAAAATAACTACTATACTGGATGATAATGCGCTTGAATTTTGTTTTGTCCGAATTTTAATTAGATTTCGGTGGTTATCAGTTGGACGATAATTCCATGAACGATAATGCATGCTTTAATTTAAAGGGTTTTTGAATGTGACCCATACTTTTATTATTATTATTATTATTATTATTGTTTAGCCTATATGTATTTTCTATTCTAACATTTAATTATTATTTTATCTATAAGTTTGATAGTTGCTATACAAATTTCTTTCAAAATAGTAATAATAGTAATAATTTAACAGTTTCCATTATACATCTGCTAATTTGATAACCCAAATAAAAATATCGGAATTGTTATATATTTAAAGTTGTGGATAATTAATCTCTTCAGACTTATCTTTAGAGCGCACGTACATTATCGGCGTTGGAATTAATGTACATACGAACAATTGTCAAAATAGTTAATAAAGTAATCGTCAAATAATCAGAGTATATTAAAGTTGGTATATATAGTAATGTATAACAACATAGTATAACAATGTGCCGTATTCAATGTTTTAATAAAAAAAATGATTATACTCAAACTCCAACATAAAAACAGCTAAATATCTTATTAGCCTATCGAAAGTTTTTAAGCTTCTAATACATAGTATCTTTTGAAAATTCTCATTTTCAACCACTATTTATATACAACAAAACATGCCAAAAAATCAAATCAATTGATAAAGAAAAAACAGACGAAAATTGTGTTTCGATGGGTACAGGTAAAAACAGTGTGTATTCAAAATCACAATATACATCATAATAATCAATAAACATTATTTAAAAAAGAACATCAACAACAACAAAGGATAATATAAGAATACAATAATAATAATAATAAGTATCTCTCTTACAATGTGTATAATTACAGTGTAATTTACAGTGTATTGTTTCTGTTTGTGTACTGTGTGTGCGTGTGTGTGTGTATTATTGGGGCTACAACAACATTTTACTCTATTAAATTTCTATGGTGGATTAATAAATATAAATGCTAATCAGTAAATTACATATTTTTGTATTTTAGTGAGTGTTTTTGTTTGATTGTTTGCAGGTATTTGAGAACTTAATATTAGAAAGTAATTATGGTTTTTACAGGAGTCTATCAAAGTTTTTTTTTGAAGTTTACTCAGTTTCTACAAGTGGCAGTTTGGCACACACGAGAGTTGTGTGAATTCTAGACCGTTTTGTGGACAGGGACACACGCATTAAACAAATAATTACGTATGTGTGTGTGCGTGTGGAGCATGTTTACGTATGCATAGCACACACTCATACAAATATATAAATGCAAAAAAATAATAGGCAAAACTGAAAAAGTGGGGCCTTTGACATGCGCGCCAACGGATGGAAAATGTCATGCAATCAAAATAATACTATTATTTATAATGAGTTTAAAAAAATTGTTAAAAAATGATGTAAAAATCACACACACACGCGCAAATATGAAATGCAGAACACAGAAATCACACATAAACGCAAACGCTAGTTAAAAAAATCATGGATGTATTCTAAGATAAAGTTAAATTAAAAGGAAATCTCAGAGCAAAATCAAAATTAGATTAAAAAAACTTAATAAAACTGAAATGTGAGATTATGACAATAAAAAATCATTTAATCATTACCTATATAACTGGAGACCAAAGTACGGAACTTTCTATGATTCCCTTTTATCTCGGGCAGATCCACTTTAGCGTTTCGCGCGCGCAAATGTGGAGATAGACAAAGATAATACAAACAAAAAATATATAGGAATTAGCGCACATTAGAGTTGTTTGTTTAAACAAAATAGCAATCTAACAAAGATCTAAAAAATGTATAATTATGTTGATTTTTTAGTTCATTATATTATTGGATGTGGTGTGTTTAATGTTATATAATAATACAATAAATTTATAGTTAATTTAGGTGATATTTCATTTTACTTGTGTGTGAGTATAGAATACAGTGTTTATTTAGTTATTTATTTTGAGTTACTTCAAACGTATGTTTTGTTTTTATTTTATCAGTGTATGGAAGAGTTTTTTTGTTAAATCTAAATTTAAATATTATTTATGCTTTAACTTTAATTTTAATGCTCCCGCGCGCTTGAGGGCTTATGCATAAAATTATCAATATGAATGCAAAAAACGAGTCTTTTGGCAAGTGTAAATAAAAGAGCGAGCGAGAGTAAGTATATGAAAATTACATTGGCGTACATTGCCAATGTAATTTTCATAATATCAGAAAACACATACTACACAAAACCGACGACGGAATGGAAATTTATCAGTGTGAGTATGTGTGTGTAGTGTAAGGAAGAGTATGTTGTGTGGATGGACAAGGACGAGGAGTGTGTCTGTCTTTTGTGTATGTATGTGATCGGCAAGAAGAAGTACGCGAATGACTTACGAGTTACGAACAATACACAAACACGCGGTCCTCAAAAGTTTCGTCGCTTCTCGAATATAAACTTGCGCAAAAAGTCACTTTCGACCTTTCGGGTCGACGAGTGCATTTGTCAAGAACAAGGTACAAGGGTAAACTTACGGGATGGAATCTTGCGGAACACGGTTTTGGCCATAAAGTCCTGAAATCGTTGAGCGTAGAACGACGGGCGACACACTGAGACGGTATCCTGCAAAACAAGAATCGTGAATATATTATTAAAGAGAGAAAGGGTAGGTTTTTACGATTTTCTTTAATAATATCATAAAAAGTGGCGTTATTACGAAATCAATGGAAGAAAAAGGCCAATATATCTAGAATAGATCTAGAAAGAACAAATAAACTCACCCCGTCGTGAATAATACTTTTAAAGGTGTGCTCCAGCTTCTTCTTGAATCGATAAGATTGTAAAATATCGATAATACCGATGAACAACAGCAGACGTTCGCCCTTTTCACTTCTCGCTGGTATTCCACCAGGTCTGCATACAGAGAAGAAAATACATATACACTATTAGTAAACCAGAAATCTCAAATCTAGCATAATACTCACGGAACGTCCTCCTCCTCATCGATGGGCTCGCTCTCTGCCTGAATACTCTCCATTGCCGTCGAGTGCGCCACAAGGCGCTGTCGATTTATCGATCGACTCCGATTCAGTGCCGTAGCACCACGTTCGCGTTCCTCACGGTCACGCTCGTGCGCAATGAACTGATCTGCCTCTGGAGCATCCTCCAGATCCGACTCGTCCAGATCGTTCGGACTCTTCGGCGGCTGTGGCGTTGCATTCATACGCTCCGCTTGTTTCTCCTGAATTGCCAGATCCAGATTGTGCACGCCAACCAGCAGCGAATAGTCCATGATCTTAAACGACTCAAGCACCCGACAGTCACGCTGTATCGTTTTGACCAAAGCATTGTATGTGTCCGCCTCCAAAAAGATACCATTCGGATGTTGTTCTAGAAAATCCAGATCCTTGTATGTCGGAGACTTTTTGCTGCGCTCCGTTTTGTTGGCCTTGCGATTGTACGTGGATCCCTTCAGATCGTACTTGAGATGCATACGAATGTACGAGGGCAACAGATTGTTCATCACGATCAATCGAATGTTCTTGCTGTTGCACTGAAAACAATACAGACCAAAGAATTTCGGCAGTAGCGTACGTGGATTCTGGTTGAGGTTCAAATAGTAGCCGGGCAACAGTTTCTGCAAGAACTCTCCCTCTTTGTGCTGCACCGTTTTAATGATGAACTCATCGTCATCGGTTAGATAGAAGATGGAACCGGACGCACCGGGATTCGAGAGTTCGCGCAACGGCGCCGAGCACATGGACATCATGAAGTCGTCCGGTTGAATGCCAAAGAGGTCGCGGAAATAACGGAACGCAATTGGGGCGTAGATCTTGAAGCGAAACTCACTGTAGTGGTGTGCTGGTGTAAGGCTAGAGCCTTCCGGTGGAAAGGAGATTGTCTCTAGCTCCCAGAAGTCCATCATGAGCAGATCACGCTTTGGCTTTGAGGCGAGACTGCCGACCTGAAAACACAGTCCAATTATTAAAAAATAAATATATAAAAATATGTATACAAATATCACAAGTATTTACCGTGTGCTGAATACCCAACTGAATCGAACCCATCAGCTGTGTGGTCTCGATCTTCTTGTAGGTGATTTGACCGCCCTCGCCGATGCGCCGATGACCGAGCTTTCTCTCACGATCGAACTTGTACCCACCGACCGGAATTGCGGGTCGCATACTTTGGTCGCCATTCATCTAAATGATAAAACATAATTTTTATTATTTGGATCAGTCTCTGCTTGATTTTTAGGTGTGAAGACTTTTATCAACGAATCAAAGAAAGAAAATATATTTTTAAAACACAACCTGTGTTTGTCTTGACCGCCTCTATAGTGCTCGTTAAGCTTTTATAGCAGAGGTATCATGACTTTTGTTGTTTTTTTACCAATGTAATTTTGTCAGAATCATTACTTGTACACAATATTTTAAGAGTGAGTCTGCCTCGAAATTATATAGTTTATTTTTGAATTCGATAGAGGTGCTCACATAGCTCATATGGAGAGTTGAAGCATTAGTGTTCTCTGACCTCTGGAAAAGATGATGTTTAACACCGAAGGCTTTCTCCAAACTGATAAGTCTGACGTGGTTATACACGGTCTACGATCATCGTAAGTACGGTAGTATTTTTATGGATAGTAATATTATTTGCTTTATAATTGAAAGAAACGTATTCGTATATAATAACTTTTATAAACTCATTTTAAAACTTCAAATAATTCAATAATACTATGATTCATCGGAATGCGACTGATCTTATTGCTGTTTATTGACGTGAATTGGTTCACTATCGAACATTGCACAACAACAACAACATCATATGACGAGCCGCACATTTGTCGGACGAAAGTTGTTATGATTGCACGCGCGTGCGCTAAACAAGCCAAGATAATTGCTGTAGCACGCAAAGTATTATGCAATTGCGATAAGAAACCAAATAAGAGATACTATTTAGTTGAATCAAATTAGTCGTATTTTGCTATACGTCCTTATTTTTCATACAAATTTATTATTTTAAGGTTTCATTTTTAAATGTCTCTAAAATACGGTCCAATCGGAGTGTTGTCAATATTCTAACAATAAATTCCCTTTTTACCAAGGATTAGCCGAAATATTAGCATAGCAAATAAAATACGTCTACATTTGTATAAATAGATAAAGATTGACACTTTAAACACGAAACATTGCTCAAACTATACCACGAGTATAATAACATTTTGCACTATACATTCGTAATTAATTAAACAATATATAATTATTGCGTTCAGTGCCGCCGGTTACATATGAATTACCGACTAAATGCATGTACCTTAAACATTAGTAAAGCATCGTTGAGCAATATTGACTTAACGTTTTGTATAAAATATGTGCTGCCTTGGTCACAAACACACAGACAGAGACAGACATGTGTTAGGTATAAATATATACAATGCTTATGTGTGCGTGCTTTGTGTCATTGTTTACTAGCCATAAACAAATTACGGACTATTATATACTACATCAAAAATACATAATCATATTTCACATACATGATACACAACACATTCACATATAAATAAAATTAAACTTTTAAACAAGCGCCGACAGCGGACGTTACTATATATTCGCCAGTTACATATTTTAAGATATGTAATGTCTTCGTTCATACTTGACTCAAACACAACGGTATAAATACAAATATATAAATTATTTTGCATTTTACATAAGTACAGATATTACAGATATTAGACCAGTCGGGATATCCCACGGAGTAACGTGGAGACGATGTATTTACAATTTTTTGTCAGATTTTGGGCATTTTATGAAAGAAATATTTTGAAATCAATGAAAAAGAGCGAGATAAAACACAAGTTATATGTCATAAGTTGGCCACAATTTGTATAAAGAAAAGAAAAATTTCTCTGACAATATTATGTAGACGTTTTTCATACGCCAAGTCCATCATGATAATAACATTGCATTAATGCGATAGCACCATTTTCTCTTTCTATTCAAAGAGAAGTGAGTGGTCATTGGAAGTTAGAAGTTTTTGTAGGTATATCTATCATCCGAGGAGGGATGTAAATGTTGGCCGATAATGATAGATCGTAATTATAACAAAATAAAATCGATTATAACACGACACGGTTTACAAATCCTTACAGATGCCGACAAGACCAGCAATGGGGCTGTGTGCCAAATGTGTATTTATTTTATGTTCCTTTTTATAACCACTATCGTTTCAGAGAATTTTACGCCTGTTTTATCCAAATTCGTTTGTCTAACTTATCATTTGGCCGAATTTTGCGCATTTGAGCGGCTCCCTAACAAATCGATTGCGTTTTTGGGCAAATGAACCATTTAGTCTATATTTATATTATTAACCTTATGAGTGATTTCTTATCAATAACCAAATGGACCTTTCAGCAAAATGGCCTTTTGGGCAAAGTACAGTTTAGAGGCAGTGAGCCAAAAGGGTTTTGCTCATCGTTTATTAACTTCACTTTAGCCAAAAGGTAATTTAGCCGAGTGGACCATTCGGCCAAATGTCCATTTATCCAAATCAGCTATATAAGGGTCCCGACCCCGTTTTGACCATCTCCTGTTTTTTTGCTCACTGTTCCTAAACTGAACATTGGCGACCTTTCGGCCAAACGGTTTAATTTGGATAAACGGATTTCGGTCAAATGCTTTTCAATCAAAATGGATTTTTATCATTTTTTTGTACCATATATAGTTTTACAAAAAAAAATATTATAGTAATATGGTTCAATCAATGAGTCAAATTTGTGAATTGTACGTGTTTTATTGGAAAAAAAATATATTTGGTCTATTGTTTAGAAGAAATATTCTTATTATTTTAGAACACAGTCTTGACTTAAAAAAAATTATCTAAAATGAATTTAATTAAATCATTGCTTTTGTATTCGCTGCGTATCACATTACGCACTTATACGCATAGTTGAATAAAGAAATGCGTAACGCAGTCAAAAAATCAAAGAAAAGCAACAATAAATACCGATGATAACTCTCAAATGCTTCGGTAAGCTCTCTTATCACAGCGTTCGCTGTATATACTCGTACATATATAATAATTATTTTAGGGTTTTATCTGTGGCAGTCACCGCGTTGCGTAACGATATCAATTACATCATTCTGTTTCTTGGCTTACGCGCATACAATTAGGAGGAGGCAGAAGATCAGATCGATAAACGCGCGCAGAGAAAACAGATGGCATCGTGATGGGCGCCTGATGGTTGTGTGCGTGTATGATTTCCAGAGTGAAGCTGAACTCTGAGCAAAATTATCTACGCCGAACCTATAATATATATGTAAGATCTAAGATTATTTTACTGTCTTTATCCCTATATTGGCGGCGTTTGCAATCACAGTCAATTCAGACTCTATTATTTACTTTTAAATTTGCGAATTTGTACAATTGAGAATTGTATACTCGTTCTGAGTTTAGCAATAATATAATTTAAATATTTTTTGTAAACTTGTGTGTGTTATTAGTCTTTGAACATTTCCACATATAGAGAATTTTGCGTTATCAGTTTGCTGTGCAAATTTAAATGCTATAAATAAACTCTTGTACGAGTATCGCGCAGCACACATCCGCAATCAGCATATAATATATACTATATATATAAGAATTTTACAATCTAAATAAATATATATATATATATAATAATTACAAACGCCATTTGTTCTGTGCATTTTGTGCACAAACAGTGTGCAACAATAAATAATTAAGCTTCAGAGTAAGCGGAAAAATGCATACAATTTCGCTTACAAACTAATAATTATATTATTAAATTTGTGGCGATAATGGGATTTTTATTTATCTATTGTGTTTAAAATGAGCATTCAGCATTAAACATTCGATTCAATAGGATGGCTGGTTTAATATATTTTTAAGGGAGTCAAAGAACACTTCCATATAAAAGTTTGTATTGTACCATGTATAGAATATACTCACATCAGTCAAGGCAACGAAATAGTCCTTCAGAAACATTTTTTTCGAGTCAGCGCGGAGGACAAATGCACTTTTCTCGACAATCGTACTTTAATTAAAACACCTAGGAAAACATTAGAAAATAATAATGTTGCCACGACAGGATCGCGCGACCGAAGATTATCGGGATTATATGCTTAACAGGATAACCGTTAACAATTGTTGCGTGTTTAGACGCGCTGAATTGCAGGGAGCAGACTAACAGCCCAGAAGAAGTAAAAAAACAAAATCGTCTCATAGAAACAGAAACACACATTACCTTCCTCTGTAGTTTTAACGACGCGTAATTTTACAGTGTATTTATTTATAAAGTTGCGAATATGAAATAAGTATCTATTCTGTGATATACATACAAAATATTCTTGCTATATTGCACAGTCTGAAACACACAGACATATATAATGTCAAAGTACGTTGGACTGTATAGTCACAAAATTATAGTGGCTACACACGCGCAATTCGTGTTTTTGATAAATTTAGAAATGTGTGACATGACCGAGCAAATTGTGTTTACAGGTTTAACATGACTTTTGAAATGCGACGCGTTTGCTTCGACCTCATCCTGTGTTACAGGTAATCTTGGCTGGCAAACGAACGAATTGACGCGCATTTTGAACAGAAGGATTGTTTGCGATCTTGACTGTCACTGCAATGGGCACCATTTACAATTTTATTGGAAGATCAAAAGTGCTCATAAAACTGGATCATTTAGTCCAAAAATAAAAATTCTATAAATGCATTTTTATTAAACAATAAACAGCGCCGTAAATAGCGAATTCTATTTTTTGGTTTTAAATTGCGTTTTGGTATTAATATTGTTGCTCTCTAAAATTATGGTTATGCCCTCTCCTGTGCGCGTTCGATTTTTATGAGCATTTTATAAAGTCGTGGTTTTCTGTTAAACAAATAATCAAAAAATGCCATAGTTTTGCAAAAAAACACAAACACTTATTGTAGGCCTTAAATACTCATAAAACCAAAATACCATATACCTTTAAAATCAAATGCCTGAAAATCTATAGCTTAAAAGACAAAATCCTGTAATAACAAAAAATAATTTCAGGATTTCTTTACTTACATCACTTGATGCTCTTCGGTCTGCTACGGATTGTCGGTTCTTTTCTGTAATTGAAAAAAAGTTTTAGTATTTGTTTGTAAATATGGATTTAATTTAAATTTTGGAGAAATTTTCTTTGCGCTTAAAAATATAGAAACATATCACATCTGCAAAAATACGTCACCCGGTGATGTCCATTTTTTCTATCCTAAACGACCACCGAAAAATATCACCTAAACCAATCGGCCAAATTCCTGTCTCAATGCTTTTTAAGAGATACAACGTACAACATGTACAGGATCTGTACCACCCTGTATTATACACGTTTTAGAGAATTGCGAAAACAAGTGAGCCACTTTAGTATAATTAAAAGGCATCCAATTTAGCTTACTCCATATTTCAATATTGTCCACCAAATAATTGAAAATCTACCACCAAAAAAAAAATGTTTTTCATCTAAAAATTCAAAAATGTGCTCTTTATTATATAAAAATGTGCACCTACCAAAACAGCACCCAAACATAAACAGTGCGCTAAGTTTTTGCGCTTCTCGCAATTTTATAAAAAAGATAAAGCTATTTTATTTGGTCAGATTATACTTTCTGGTTGGTCATATATGTTTTTAGGTCAAGTTTTTTTTCTCGGTGAACACTATTATTTTAAGGTGCACATTATTTTATTTTAGGAGCACATTCATTTTATTTTAGGTGCACATTATTTTTTTTTCGGAGCACATATTTTTTTTGGAGAGCGATTTATTTTATGCCTAATTAAATCAAGCGAAGATAAAATGCAAAAGTTATATGGGAACCCTCTCTAAAAAACATTTGTTTTTGGAGTTGTTATGGACATTTCAGAAAAAGTGAAATACAAAGTTCAAAAATCACTAAACTAAACTGCAAATGAGTAAAGGTTGCAATCGTATTAATAAAAATAGGTCGGAGAAGTGTGGTTACAATCAATTTCATTAGTAAATGTAACCGCAGGCTTCAGATGGATTGCTTATATGCGAAGTCATTACAATTCCAGTAGAATAAGCTAGACATACGTAGAACAGAAAGAGTTTTCACAAAGCAGACGAAAAAAAAACATAACCAAAATAAACAAGTTAAGACGAAAGCAAACTTGTTGCCAGAAGTTTTTCCAGGTTATTTAGAACGGCGACGAAAATGATGGAACATATATTAGTTTTATATGTTTAAAATGGTAAAAATAAATTACCTCGATGACAAAATTACCGAAACTTGAGCAAGGCATCACTTTATTTTCACATTTATGGAAACCGACAGACTGGGTATCTAAAAAACGAAAATTACCATTCGGAACAGGTGGCGGGGTAGAAAGATTAAAACTAATATAATATAATACCTTACTATAAATATAGTATAAACTTTAAACTACATAATATTATATACTATAAATAGAATATTATATACTAAAAACTTTAAAGTACATACTATTATGTAATTAATACCAACATTAAAGTTGAATAAAACAACTGTTCATTCCAATTGACAATACATTTATGAGATTATTCGTTTTCTTGTACAATCATCAATTCATCATACAACAAGCAATACAAAATTCCTTTGATAACATTACGCTTCAAGTGGAACTGATCTACAGCACTATGTATCATCGCAATAAGAGCATGAGTTAGTAGACACTCTCTCAATTTCACACTCATCAGTTCTTCAATCTATAAGTATCACCGCCTCAAATTGAATTGAATGAAATAAGTACAAAAACAAATTAAATGGATCGTCCCGACCTTGTTAAATGTTCATATGCATTTTTTTACACAAACATTTTGTTTATATCTCAGCTTAGAGCTTCGAACGCACATATAAAATATCACGTTAACCCATACTCTTACACTCAACCTTACACATATAAGTACAGAGTACAGTACACAGGTACACATACACACAGGTAGTCTCATTGAATTCGCAGTTCTCTGCCACACAATCAAGAATGAATCATGAATGAGCTCATTACTTTT
>JAAAKO020004414.1:0-20616 GCA_010015015.2 Bolitophila cinerea | reverse complement strand
AAAAAAATGATTAAATAAATATGGTCAGTTGGCTAAAGCCGTTGACGACATTAAAAAAAAAAAAAAAAAAAAATTAAATAGACGATATCTTAGGTTATGTTTTTTAATGAACTATTTAAAAATAGGCAGCAGTCAACTTTGACGTGCTGACTGCTGAGCTATCAGACCAGTTTTGAGATATTGTAGTAATTGGTGTAAAAACGGCACGTATTTTAATACAATCTCCAGAGCTGCATCCAATCAAATTACCTATACCTATAATTAAGAACGTTAAACAGAAATTCTTAATTATACTACAAATCCGCATTGCCACTGACGATCTACACCAAAATACAAAATGCACATATATACATCCGTCACAAATTGACACAATCTCTTTCGAAACGGCGCGGCACGGCGCAGCGCAGAGCACACACACGCCAATGGCGCTGCAAATTAAATTTCACCGCACGCGCATTGTTACAAAGTGTGCCCGCGCCGCGCCGATCTAGAGCAGAGATCGTGAATTACGGGCAATGTGCATTGTTAGCCGACGCTCCGCGCGCACTCGACAATTGCAATTACCTTTAGTCGGGCATACCGAAACGGCGTGGCGGAGCGGCGTGGTGCATACACTCTGTTTGTGTTGTGACGCTGCGCGCGTGCTTTATTTGTCTAATCCGGTGTGCGCGCGCAAGCGCAGAGTTCAAGTAACCCATTCGAGAGGAGATCGCGTCCGAGCCAGCACACTCCCATTTTTGGTGCATCAAGAGCCCATGACACTGACTATGTATATATATATATAGATAATATACAGCCGTATATATATATATATATATATATATGCAATTGCATTTGCACATTTGATTACATCGCGCGATGCAGTTTTGTTGTTTGTGTGCAGCTGTGCAAACGCGCACACGCGCGCATTACAAAGTCACGATCACGAGCGCGAGCAAGCGAGCACACTCGTCGTATTATTTCCCTAAAGATGGAATCTAATTATACAATAAATGTGAGTGTGTGTGTTTGTTTGTGTGCACCTTTAACGCGAGAATACAAAGTAATGCACTCGCGAGATGCAGCAGCGAGTGCAATAAACCGTCGTCACTCCAATCAAACACAAAAACGCATACAAATACGAATTCGTAAGCGATTATAGCGTATGCATGTGTGTGTGTGTGTGTGTGTGTGTGTGTGTGTGTGTGTGTGTTTGAGTGCAACGTCGCGTCGGCGTAAAGACAAGCCCGTCGCACGCCTAAGATTAATTGAGGAAACTCCGAAAAAATAAGCGAAAGAACGATAATGTGCGCTCGCACACTCACCGTAAACAATGCGAGCGTGCTCGCTTGCACCAGTCTTCAAGGTCATTCCGCGATCGAGCTACTCGGTGCGTGCGCATTATTTATATATGTATATATGTATATATTTTTATGTATAATGCACAAACGTACATAAAGTGCAATCCCATGTAAATGCGCGGCGCGGCACAGAGAAAATATAGAGAACGCGTAAAAAGAGAAGTACGCGCGCGTTCGCACTCGCAACCCAAATGGCTAATTAAGGCTTTTAACGCGTGTGTGCGTTTGCGCAACAATGAAGAATGCTGCTCGACTCGAATCGGCATCAACAATAACATCGACAACAACAACAACAACAACAAAAGCAACAGCAGCATCGCTGCGTGGCCGAGCGGCATTGCGCCAACGAAAAAAGGGGAAACATATAAATTGATTAAAATGCACCGTGCACTTGCAATCGAAATGGCGAACGCACACACACACACACACACGCACGATCAATCGCATGCGAGATCCATAGAATATTGCGTGCGCGCATTCCGCCGGCGCGGCGCAGCATACACCGAAAGCTCTGCTGTGTACCGCGCAAATCTGCAGCATTTGCGAGTGCATCACACACACACATATACATATACACACAGAAACACATCCATTCGCCCGAAAGCGGAAAAACAAGTTTCAGTGTTGCATTCTCTCGTGCGCGTCCCGGTTCAACCGGTTTTTATTTATTTATTTATGCATTTATTTATAGCCGCACGCGCGAGAGCATTGCCGAGCACAGTGCAAACACACACGCACACAATTATTTATTTATTTGCGGCCGATTGTCCGGTGAGAGGATGCATTTTCGGCAAAACGATTTATGCCACTTTCAATATTGAAATTCGGTAGTTATCGCATTTAATCAAAAATTGATCGATATTCCTCGGTATTTCCTAATTTGGCGATCGTTTTACTCATAACTCATCACTCGTGATTTCGAACCAAATATGACAATGATCAAAAGTGATCGTTATATCGATCGGAAAGACTGCAGCAATCACGATCGTTGTTCTCTTAAATTAAATCATATATTATCGATCGTTAAAAAAATGGGATCGCAAGTAATTTTTAACTTAAGTACTATAAAATTGCGATCGCTAGTATTGGTTATCCCAAATTATATATAAAATTCAACAATCACATCGATCTTTTAATCAATATATATCAATCATATTCTAAAATTAATACTCGCACTTGTTCATTCGATCAAGTATCGGTAGTAATAACTTAAAACTTACAACAGTCTCCTATTATGATAATTGTTCTATCTTTATGTGGCAATCTATAACCCAGCTGGGGAACGATAATGGTTGCAAAACCATATATGAGATGATCGATTAAGATCCCAGTTATACATTTATATCTTAATTCCGACTGTCAACAAAAGATCATTCTCACAATTTTACTGTGTACATTGCCAGTTATGTGATTGAATATTGATATTGATATTTGTTATTGACCCTTAGTTATATACCAAACCTTTTATTATCACACTGATCATTTAATCCAAATAAATCGATCGTATTCTGAATTCAATGATCGCACTGGTTCATTCAACTATATCGATCGAGTATTGGTTTGAAGAAAAAAATGCGATCGACAGTAATTTAAACATACTTTCTTCTAATTCGCCTTCTTCTGGAGAAAGATACATTTGAATCAAAGAAATATATATGATTGTCAAAGCGCCATCTACGACGATCTCAGATATAATTCTTTAATTCAAATTTATCTTTCTCCAGGAATTGCTATCTTAATTCTAATAGTTTTAAAATTACAATCATACAATAAAAGTACAGATTTAAGTGAATGAATATATCAATATTGAGTGAATAGCTTTTTAAAACAGCCACGCATGCACTACAAACTGCAGCACTGGGTGATGGATGTGATGCACCGGCCGTGCGGCGCCTCTCGTACTTTATAATAATAACTTTCCCGTGTTAAATGTAGGCGGTCTAAAGGGCCGCGGTTTTTTTCACTGTGTTTTGGTCAATTGGCGTTTGTGGCTGTAGGGATGATAATCTCTAATGGTTTTCCTTGCTGTATAATGTATATCCTCAGCATCATTTATCTTTTTAAATATGATATAACATTAAACATGCCAATAAATAACAAAAATGGCATACAAAAAAGATTATGTATTATCACAAAAAATGCACTCAAAAAAATACTTTTTATTATTCTGGCGGCGTTTTCTTGAATTCGTTGACCGCGCGTGGGCGGCCGGAGTCATTCGATACACCAGAAGTCGCTTGAACTCTGAGCCGCCGCGCCGCGCTGCGCCACCACCGCCAACCGATTAAGTTCAGTGCACTTTGCGCTCGTGCATGCGAGTGTGTAAATTGAGATCTTTTAGTCAGTGAACACAGTGAGTGCGGTGCACATGTGCAGTTTGCACTCACTACCACCGTGCGCGAGCACTCCGCGACCGCAAGATGCACGTTTGCTGCACTCACAATGACATTGGCAGTCACGCGGATACATTAAATTACACATATATACATATATATAGATATAAATGTATTTTATATGTATTTGTATATGTGCAAAGCGTGCGTCGCTCATGATTAAATTGGCATTTCCGTGTGTGCGCTGTGCGTGCATGTTAGTGTGTGTGTTACTTGCAAAACGGCAATTTATATTCATGCAATTTAACCGCAAACCTGCGGGAAGAAGTGCAAGATGTACAATTCTGCAATTCTGCAGTGCATGCCGAGCACAGAGTGTACGGCTCAGCATCGTGTGGTTTCCAGAGATTAGTTGTCGAATCCATTATGTTCGTATGTTATTAATATATTTTAAAAGCGATTTATAGAAAGAAAATTAAAGTAGATATTAGCCAGCAAGCCACAGCCAGCAAGTCACAGCCAGCAGCCAGCATCCAGCCATATATGATATATGTAAGTTGAGGTCAGAGTTCAGACGGTAATTGTTTCTTACACGCTTTTAATGATGTCCATAAATAAACAAAACTTAATATAGAATCGATAATAATCGAATAAAATATATTGAATATGTGACTATGGACACACGCGCGGACCTAATTGACAGATTTTGTTCCAATTTGTGTGGGCACCGAGTGTGTGTGTGTGTGGTGTCAATTTCGTGTGAATGGTCAACGCCGAGGACACCACCTCACACACACATATACAGACACATAAAAGTGCATTGCGCAAGACGGCCGTCGCACAAGGCAGCAGTCGCGCGAGATTGCACTCACAAAAGTGAATGCACCGTAAACGGGCGTATAAATTACCGTTCGATGGTTTTACTACACAATGCGCCCATATTATATAAATAAAATACAAATAAATTAAAAGTTTTTATTTAAGAATAATTCAGGCGAGCGCACCATAGCAAATTATATTATGTGAGCGAGCAGCGCAAAATGGGCGAGTGCAATAAAGTGCAATGCGCGCGAATGCAGTGCAGCGAGACAAGCACAAACACAGGCGCAGGCGCGCGTGCCACAGATTGGAAAGGTTGAGTCGGGTGTACGCGCGCGCTTAGATCTCTAGTAAGATAGGAGACCATATTTTGTGATCTTATGCTTTGTTTACATGGCAATATAGCTAACATATTGAGTGAACCACAGAAGCCATGGAGCAAGCTCGTGAAAACCATATATATTCGAAAATGGAGAAGCCGCTCCTTTTGCGATATAACAAAAGATATATCGTAGTTTTTGGCAGTGTAACGACATCTAGAGATTACGATATACTTATACGAATATATTACCACGTAATATTAATATTACTATGTTTAGTCTATTCGTAATTTCTGAACAAAATAATGGACAATTATATTCAGAGTTTAAAAATTTGTTGAGGTTTAGTTTTGCACATAAAATCAATGGTCAACAAAAATAAATAATAATTGTTACAAAAAAAATGTGCAGAAATGTATGTGCTCATATTAATTTTAAATTAAACTTCACCAGCATTATGTCACATAGTCAAAGGCTGCTTATTATTCGGCCTTATGGCTCATTGGGCCTAATGGGTTAAATTTTGACATTCGGCCTGTTGACATTCGGCCTGTTGACATTCGGCCTGTTGACATTCGGCCTGATGATATTTAACGTAATAGCTAAATAAATTTAAAAAATAAACCATCACAAAAAATTTTGTTACTGAATATTCACAAAATATTTTTGTTACACTAAATAAAGTCGTTTAATAATATTTGTGAGATTTTTTTTGAGAATAGTTTTTTTTTAATTATTTGTCTAACAAAAGTAATTTGATGTATACTGTATAAATTGTGACGTTGTGCGTTTTTTGTAAATTATTTTATAGATTTTTTTACAACGAGTAATTCTTAGTCCCTTATATATTGAAATAAACAAAAGTTACTTGTGTATATATGTTATTTGAGTTTATAAATTCAAATTTGACTTTGAATATGATCAGCGTTACGAGAAAAAAATAGCCAAGTGCCTGCTAAAAAAACGATACGCGGTTAATATATATTTATAAAAACTTAGTGACGTTTCTATGAAAAACTTATCTATTTTGTATATACAAACTCTTTAATTATTTAAAAAAAAACAAATCATTGGGGGTATATATATAATTAAAAACCAATTTTTTCATTATAAATAAAAATAAAAATAAAAATAGCAATTTTATGAAAAAAAAGTATTTAAGTTTTTTCTGCTCAATAAAACCAATCAATTTACGCTTTCTCTAAACCAAAAATGTGCTCCTATGAAATATACCTTTCAATATATGCCTATTATAAATTCTGTCATTTTTCTAGGGAAATATTAAGGAATTGACATTATACAAAATTGTTCTTTTTTGTATTGAACAACTCTTTAATTTGCCTACAATCATATATAATGATGATTACCTGACTATCGCCAAAAAGAGAATTTTCTATTAAATGCTTTTTAATATTTTTATATAGAATAAATAAAAAGACATTTTTGTTTTAGGATTTGAGAATTCACTTTTTACAAAGTAGCAATTTTAACTAAATCCAAAATTCGCTAAAATGAGAATACAGTTAAATATTTTTTCTGGGCAAATTGTGGCATTACGATTGTTTTAAATTATAAACGAAACTTTACGATTTTCTATAGAAAAACTCATCAATATTCCTATGGACAAAACTGTTATCTAATGAAAGAAAATAAAATTTCAATATTTTTGTTTAAATTAATTGTTTATTATATGATTCTAAATATAAAATCAAGCGTTGATTGAAATATAGATTAACAAATATTTTCGTAAAGAAAAAAATGAAGAATGGTTTATCTGGTCAAATTAACCTGCAATAAAAGGTTTTAATATACTTTTTTATAAAAATAAAATAAAAAATATTGTTATGGTTAAAATGCAATTTGTTTGAAGTTTTTGTTTTTTTAGTGCTTACACTTTTAATTTTAAACTTGAAACCACTTTTATCCCAAAGAAATTGTAGATAAAATATATTAACTTATTTAAATAACATATATTTTATTGTTTCTTTTTAAAGAATAATATTTTATTTACAAACCTAAAACCTGAGAAAACTGATATATTTTTTTTAATTTAGCATTTATATTTACTGAATACTCATTTATGTTTTCTAGCATGTTTTTCCTCGCATTGCTATTTTTTAATTGCACATTTTTTTAGGTATACCTTAAAAATAAAATAAGCCTTTGGATAAATGATCAAAAATGATATGCTTATCCAAAAATATGCAAATATATATATAAAAAAATATAAAATGAACCATATCCGTCCTAGAATCAGCATATAAAAAATGCTCACACGACCGTGTCTGCGCTGCGGCTGGTCTGCCTTGTGCCTTAATTAACAGCTGTCAGACGCGCTCTCAAAACTCAAGACATATCACGCGCAGTAAAATACAATAAACGCGTATATAGTATACTTATAAACTTTTAAAATATATATAATGAATGAGAATATAATATGTATAACTATATACAAATAATACAAGTATAGCATGCGAAAAAAGTAAGCGCAAACACATGCACCATATGCCGTCGAACCGCATCTTATGCAGGCGAATATCCGCGCTCGTTTCAAGCCGCAATCGCCTTAGTTCCAAGAAAATGCAAATTCTCAATGTGTCTTCAGCGTGTGTGCACTCTTCTAGAGGTTTAGGGTTACAACAAAGAGGTTTCTGCCTCACGACGAGCGCCCGCCGCGCCGTTGAGCACGATATATTTTTAGAATGCGTTCAAGCCGAGTGGCCCGTCAGTGTGAAGCCACCTCGTCGACTTCCAGTGAAATTTGAAGGAACGCGTAATGTCATCCGGTCGCACAAGCGCAGCACCAGACATAAATTAATCAAAGGAAGGTGTGAGATGACTTATAGTGCAGTGCATATTTTGACTTCTAAAGACTGCGCGGCGCGCTGCAGCAGTAAATTGAGTCATATAGACTGTAATTTAGTGTGATGAACTGTTTTGTGAATATTTCTGCATTTTTCAGAAAATTGGGATTGTTGATAGGCATATAGATCAATGGATGTGTTTTTTATGGTCTCATGAGTCATGATCAGCACGTTGTTATGCGCTTCTTGTTAAAGCGTGGTTGAAGTTCAAATTTTGTACAAAGGAAGATATCCAAAAAATCTTTTTAGGAACAGCTAATTTTTATGTTCCATTTATACATCAAATTAAATCTTCTTTTTATTATGAAATATATTCTCCATTTAAAACGTAACTCTAAAAAAAATATTATGTCATGTCGTCATTGATATTTTTGCCTTTATTCTACCCCGTATACATTGAGAGATGAAATTCTCAGATTTGTTATTGGAAAAGTATATTAATTGTTACTGTTACTGTGGATAAGCAGATAAGGTTGAAGACCTTTTTATAAAATTAAAAAAGGGAAATAAAGAATGCCAATACTAATAAATGAAATTTTATATTAGATTCTTATTTTATAAATATAGGTATTTTGTCATCTCACTTTTTTTCCAAACTAAAGATTTTATCATTTGAGTCTCACGTTGTTTATTTTCACTAAACCAAATGGCATTTTCTCCAAATAAATTAACACAATTGCATTTGTCAATAAACTCCATTTTTTATGGTAATAAATATATAAATATATCTACATAATTTAATATTTAATATTAAAATTACTCTCTCATAAGATACAATCGATTGGTAAAATTGTTGATTTTTGTACTACCATAAACAACTTTTTTTAACCGTGTAGAGAATTTACCACAGCACTGCGCATTTTCGTCATTGTGTATTTTGCCAAAAAGGTCCAAAATGAGAATTTACCTCACAAAAAATGTGCAATAATGTCACGAAAATAACTTGACAATTATTGCACATGCGGTTGTAAATTAATTTCAAAACATAATCCTAACGAAAACGCACAAGCCGCTGTAAATACACATGCAGATTGTGCATTATTTCCAAGGGAACTAACGTCAGGAAAATTTCATGACATTAATTCACACCGACTTAATTCACTACTGGCTGTGTTTATTATAGCTAAAGAATTATCGGCAGGATTTCGTGAGATTAATTCACAAGAACTTGTGCATTATCGTCAGGATTTTGTTGATAGATTATTTCGCATGCGCATGTGCATTATCGTCATGATTTGGTTGTGAGATTTTTTCAAAAACCGCTAGTGCATTGTAGTTTGTATTTTGTTGTAACGTTAATTCGCTACTGGCTGTGCATTAATATTCAGAGAATTATCTTCTGGATATCATAAGAATATTAAACACAGGCTTGATACTTATCGCTAGTTTTTTTTCCGTTAATTCTCTTGAGATTATTGCACATTGAACGTCTGGAAGACATATTGTAGTCACAGTGTCTTTTTAAACGCCTAAAGCTATAAAATTAGTGCCAATTGTTTCTAATATTTAAAAATGTTATCGTTCGCGCATTTCAATTGAAATTATAAAAAAATAAAAAATGCCAGTAAAATAAAGAACTTTGAATATAAAAAAATTTTTTTTAGAAAATTGTTATTATTTTAATTTTTGATATATATATATATATATTTTAATAAAAAGTTAAAAACAAAAACTTAAACATATAAAATTTAAAATATATTTTTCTAAGTTAAACTTTTTTTTTTAAGTGTAATAAGTTATTTTTTATTTATTTACATTTGAAATAACTTCCTAAAATATTATATTACTCTAAAAAAACGATTTCGAGATATTTCAAATTAATATATTTTTTCTTATTTTAAGGAAATTTAAAATGACAAAGACATATTTTAACTGCTAATATATATTTTTTTTATTTTACAACTTTTGTGCTCTGAGGGTAAAAATATGTATTGTTTTTGCATACAAACTTTTTCTTGTACGAGTGCATATTGTTTTTTTGCAGACACCAATTGATGCATCTATATGCGTTCTTTCACATCTAATAAATGTCTACTTTCGGTAACTCTGAAATATTTTTGTAGTGTGACAGTCTCCCTGGAATTGCTCTTGAGGTACTATCGATGAAAACCCACTCTTTTAATCTTGTAGATATCCAAACGTTGAGATTCATATCTACTTCAAAATATTATGTTTACGACTGATGCATTACGGTTTGAACTTCTTTTGAGAATCTTACGGAGTACAGTCTCAAATTATTTCCCCATTATTTTTGAAACGTTTCTGGAAATCTCTCACATTTGAAATTCTCGCCAAAACATAGCCGCTAATCCCATAAAATACCTAGATACAAAATCTAATTCGATCAACTGTAAACTGTAATTTATTTTCACTAATTAAATTCGCCATATAATTACGCGCGCTCAATCCCGTTCCAGTTTTCTCTTTTCCGCACACTTGCGCGCACACACATGCACACACACACACACACAGCCAGACCCACCAGACACAGAGTGCACCCGCTGTGCGCAAGCCGCGCTCCGTTCGCTCTCGAGCATGTTTTCATTTTCAAAATCAGCCGCTCTCTTATATTGTGTATTCGACTGTGTATGTGTGTGTGTGAGAGTAAGTAGAGTAGATACTTGATACTTGATTATATGCTGTGGTCTCTGCTCGGCCATCGCCAGTGATCAACTCAGTGTCAGTCTTACGTGTAGTGTCTTACGAGATCGAACTGTATCTTCGCCGTCTACGTTATATCGATCTGTCTTGAATATATATTTATATACGCATTCTGTAGAATTCGAGTTCGTCGCGCGATCATCCGTGCGTGATCAGTGCGATCGCGCAAAGTGTCACACACGCGAGCGCCGTTAGACGTTGGCGTCGCAGGTATGCAGATCGATCCGCGAATGCAGCTCTTCTGCGCAACGCGAATGCCCGGTGTTTGTTAGAGTGAAATGTGGCGCGCCTGCAATCGTTTGAATCTCGGACGAAATTCAATTTAAATAAAACTGAAATAAATGTATATAATATTTTTGGTGCGATCGGAATTTATGTGAGCTGCATCAGAAAAATTGTGTAAGGAACCCGCACTCGCGAGAATGGAATTCCGCCGATTGCATTGATTTGCATTTATTTGTTCTGTGTGTCGCGAAATGTGAATATAATATATAAATATATATAAAATCAAGTAAAGTGTGCATATATTTATTCCAATTATACATTTATTGTAGTCTATATATCACCGTGAATTATGGAGCTCTCGAGCTCGAGCTTTGCTGCACACACGTTGCTGCACTTAGAGCGAAAGTGTCACCTCCAACGAGACAGCTTGCGCGCTATAACGCCATATAAATGCATATAAATGTGCAATGTGCAATGCATATATATGCATATATATATATATATATATATATATATAATGTATCAAGTGCAGAAATCGCATAAATATATCCAATTGTTTGTGTGTGTGTGTGCTGATATTTTGTCGATTTGAAAATGCGAATTTGTGTCGCAAGAAACTGGGCGTAATGCCCCGTGCACTCTGTCGCTTATAAATTCTTCGTCATAATTGAGCTATTGTGAACTTTAATCAGCCGTATATATAAATTACACACACACACAGAGACAAACGCCGACATATAGCAAGACGTATACACGTTCATATATAATTTATGAGCCATATTTCGGTCGAATACTATATGTAAACGTGTGTGTATCGCAATATTTGATTATGATACGCCAACCAGGCAACAGGCAGCCGAGCGAGTGGTGCTGCAACAACAATAACACAGAAACACATACACGGAGGCACAAATTTATTGCGTTGTTGTAAAGTTCGCGTGTGGGTTGGGCACACTCTGGGCTTCCTGTCAAGTGCATTGTTACACATACACTCGAATATTGAATTGAAACAACACATGTGCCACCGCGAACCACTGACGTGTTCACTTGTAAAATATATGTATATATATATACATAATAATAATATATATGATGCAAATATACTTGAGTGCAGTGAACGGTTTTCGCATGCGTGCCCGTACTTTTATATGAGATTTCCACTGCGCAGGTAATTGGATAATTTAAATGCGAAGTTTGACCATGGATTTTATCTAATTTTCATATTTTATACTGTACAAGTAATTGTTATATAGTAATTTATTGATTGGTTGTTTTTTTATTTCTTTATTTATCTATGCATGATAGTATTCTTAAGGTTTGGGAATATTAATACTTTAGAGGAGATATATAAAAGAAAATATTTAGATTTTTAAAGTCTTTTAATTTTACTCGTTATATATGACCGTTGCTAGGCACAAGGCCTCGTTTTTACGGGACTTAGAAATCAAAAAAATTGAATTTTTTTTTGGAGATTTTGTTTAAACTGATTTTTTTACCTCTCTTGTTATTTGTTGAAAACTAGATCTTATCTAGCTTTTGCAAAAAATTATCTATTTTAAACTTAAAAATATATAAAAAACAAAAGCTGATTAACTTTGAAAATAAAATATAATTATTTAAATGAGTTTAAAATATATATATAAGTTTAGTTTCCTTTAAAATAATATCCATTAAATTAATAATAATTATTAAATATTTTTAAAGTTTTGTCGAAATAATAAATTAGTCTTGCCTATTTAAAATGTGTCATAAGTTCATAACGTAGGGTCTAGATTTTCAAATGTATACCTTCTTTTCTATATTAGTATCTCTCAATTGGATTAAGCAAAATTTTTGATTTACACTTTATTATGTAGATTACATTAGTTTACATAAAACAGTAAGTAAGTATCATAAGTGATACATTTTATTTTTTATTTAAATGTTTTAAATGAGACCTGCGAAAGAACCAAATCAATTGGTATTTCAGAAAAAAATAATTATAGGTATATATCAATATTCAGATTTCTTTTTTTTTTAGTTTTTGACGACGGTATAAAACATAATTTTAAATAATTGATAATAATATATGTTTAATTCTGCGCAGAATTCAATTATATGCCCATGCTTGGATTTTGCACACAATCATTTAACACCCAACCAAACGATCGCACAAATTAAATTGCACATATCACTTGTACTGATAACAGACTCACTTTTTTTCTCATCATAAATTTAGTGTCTTCTGTGTGCTGTTAGTTTCTTATCTCTCCACATGCCGCCGGCATCGCTTGTCCGTAATGGCTTAAAATGCGGATGTTGCATAAATCAAATGAATTTATAAATAATTATCATCGTCTATGATAAATAGTAAATATATAGTGCGATTGCGTAGGCTAAAGTTCAACGTCAACAAATATTCAGTGTGCGCTCGAACGGAGATTTTGACAGGGCGATTAGCACATTTCATGATTTTTGGTCGACCGCACGCACGACTTTGAGATAGTGGACTGTGGAGTGCGTGTACAGTGAAAAGCATTATTATTATATGCTTATCGCCTAACACGATTATCGTGTTTATTTTTAGAAGCCTACATGAACAAAACCTTTACCCTATATTTATATATACTCCTTTATTATTTTGCATAATCATTTATAGCATCGAATTATAAATAGGTTATAAATAGAATATTTATTCATTCAAAACATAATTTTTGGTAGAGTGAATTTTGAGTCACAGAATATGTATTAGATAATTCTAAATGAAGCAATTTACAACAAATTAAAAAAAAATATTACATTATATACATACATATCATATAATAACAAAACTGAAGCGTTTTATCGGTATAGCAAGCCAAATTGATTTATTTTTGTTATTTAGATTTTTATCTAAGATAAAAGGACTAACAAGAAAAATCTTGACTTTAAGTTCTCTATCGCATTAGTTTTTTTTAAATAAAAATATTCAAAGCAAAAAGGGTGTTTTTAAAGGATAAAGAAAAATGTCTCTCTGAGTTTTCTTATAATTATTAGAAAAATCTCCGGCCCTTATTTAATTTTTCAGAAAATTTTAATTGATATTAATACAGTTTTTAGGAAGTGTTATGGCAATTTCAGTTAATAAAAAATGATAAAAACTAATTAAAACATTAATTGATTAACGATTGGGTTTTATGATATAAAGGAAAAAAACTTCGATCTGATGATTGACAAATATTATTAATTTTTGATCAATTTTCAATGTAATTATGATAATTTATTTAATTTGGAATTTTTTTGAAGATATAAAATAATTGTTTTGGATTTTCTAAAAACTGATTATTTTAAAACAAGTAAAAGGTACAACTTTCAACGTACTTTAAAAAATAAATACTATATATAATTAAAATTGATCTATATTTCAGAAGAAATTAATAAATTTTCCATTTTTGCAAAATATAAATTTTAGTCTTACAAAATAAAAATTAAAGAAATAGATCAATTTTGTACTAATAAAAAAAGACTTATTTTTAGAATTTTATAAATGATTTAGAAGAAAATTTATAAAAGATTAATTTTTGATCTAGTAAAATTGATATTCTAGAAATAATTACTAAATTTCCAAAGTCAAAGTTGATAAATTTTGGATCAAGTTAAAATAGATTAATTTCTGATGTAATTAGATCGTATCAATTTTTTATAAACTAACTTATTTATAAAGTGCAAAAATAAAATGTTAGGAGTAGTAATTTTTGTAGCAAATACTAACATATAAATTATCAATTGATTTAATTACAAAAATTATTAAGTTGCAATTATAAAATTTAGATCCAGTAAAATGAATGAGTATTCGTTGTTTTAAAAATGATCAATTAAAATGATAGTATAAAGTAAAAATAATTAATTCAGGATATAGTAAAAATATTTTCTATTAAATAATTTTCCTAAAAATTATAATTTTTCAATAAAAGAAAAAAAAAACGATTTACAAACAATTTTTTTTTTCATTTAACGAAAACTATCAATTTTTAATTTACAAAAAATACTTTTTATTGATTTACCTAATAAATGATTTATTATCATATTATGTTATTTGAAACATAGTAAATATATTAATATGTACATTAATATATTAATATATTTACTATATTTAAGATAACATAATGTTTAATTTTGGTAGAAAAAGATTATGGTTAACTATTTCCTAGAAAAAAAAACATAATTATATACATTAAACTAATTAAGACCACCAAACACGAACAAGAATCGTTTAAATATTTTGACAGATGCTACAAATTAATGGCGACCCATATTTGCCTAATTAACACTCAAAATTTATCTCTAAATTATAATTCTTACGAATATATAGAATATAATACATATATTATTTGAATATATTTTTATATATAAATATTATATATATATATATATATATATAAATCTTTGTATCTGTGGCCTCTTTAGCCAGCAGACGCAGCACGTGCAATGTCACATTGGAGATTGGACGTCCGTTGCGTCCGCGTCGCTTCCACGACAGTCGTAAATAAAAACCCGCACATTTCGCCATCGTTACAACTCCAGCAAAATAATGTCTTGTATATTTTATAGGCATCATATATATATATATATATTTCAATTATTTATATGTTCGTAAATCCCACGCTGTTCGCGAGCATTTTTCCGCATTTGCGCGCTCGTAGTTCCTTAATTAATACACACGCACGCACCAAAAACAGAAGAAAAAACGCGTGTGATCCCCGTATGCGTTGCGTGTGTGTGCGACACGTTTCTTGTATGTGTGTGTTGGTTATTTAAAAATTAACGTGATGTTTATTTATTTATGCATATATTATCAATGCAATAATGCGTGTTGTCTTATGTCTGTGTGTATGTGTGTGTATTTATGTCTTCGCTGGCGTAAAGAGCAAAATAAGCATGTAATACACCGTATGTTAAATGTATAATGCATATTAGTCGTGAGCGCACGCAACAATTATTACATTTGTTTGATTATGGTAGTTAGTAGTTATATGTATGTGATGAAATCTCAGGCACGCTATCTTAAGTGTACGCTATAGTGCTTTTACGGTCGAAGGGGGGCGCGGACACCGACCGGGCACGGCCACGGTGCAGCAGTGCAGCCGCAGCGTGCCCGTGCCCGTTCGAGTATCGAACCGTGACTAAAATGCACCATGCGCTAACAGGGTAATTGTATATATCTGGTCTCGTGTGCGCACGTTGCTAATAATTGAGCGGTTTATATGTAAACAATATGCAGCAGACATGATATGCATACAAAACTGCAATTTTATATAGATCAACGCGGAAAATCTGCACATTCGCACGAGATTTATAGAACGAAAACCTTCTACTATATACTATATATATGTATATAATTTCCATCAACCGTTATATAGTTACTATTATTATTATTATAGTATTATAGTATTATTCTCTGGGTCTGTGTGTCTTTAAATCTGATATGGAACAGGCAAATAATACATTAGAAACAATAACTGTAAACGCGCAGATCGTAGCAGCTCGGAGGTGGTGCCTTTAAAGGCACTTTTTATGGTCCACTCGGTTTTGGTGTGCGCGAGATGCTGGTGAGATACTCGTAAATGCAATACAGTGTGCTTCGTGATGGAGCTTTGTGGAGCAGCAGCAGCAGCTGTGCGCAATTATAATAAAGTCATTTTGATGATTTGTGGCTAATAAATTTATAAATTGTCGGAAGAAATATTGAAAGACGTAGATATGCATTTGAGGGACGCTGAGAAAGCGCTCTTTAATTTTAAATTGCATCAACGAAAATTTTGTCTGGAAAATAGACATATTAGTAAATCTGTCCTATGCGATGCAAGTATAAAAGAGGAAAACGGCATCGTAAGTCGATGTCATCGTTTAGAGAACGTATAGCAGGATTCTCAGATTTCTCCTAATTCAATCCAGGACAATACAAAATTATGATAAATTTGTTTTCGGATTATTAAGTTACAAATATAGTTTTGCCCCACTTTAAGTTTGAAATAGGTAAATTGATCCTTTTTACTTAAAAGATTGAGATTTTTGATAAAGAATGACTATTTATTCAAAATTTAAATTAATTTCTTTTTCAGTAGTCCAATAAAAATGACTTCAAAGCGATTGCGTTTTTTGGTCTCTTTTATATATATTTTACCTGTTTAACTCCTTGTTGTTTTTATATAGTCTTCTTTATTATATTCTACCAATATAAATAAACATAATTCACATTTAAATTTGTTTAAAAATATGTACTTGATAGAATCACTTCAAATTTTTACATTATAACATAGAATTATAATACAGTTATTACTTGTTTAAGTTTGTACTTATTTTTTTTTTTCAATAAGTAAAACATATTTTTAAAATATAAAAATGGAAAAAAATGCAATATATTTAAACATAATACGTTTTTATATAAAAAAACTTCTTTCTACATCGTTTTTTGTAATTGAAGTGTATTTGGATTTTACCTCAGAGTTTGTATGTTTGTTAACAATCACAATCTTCTCCAGAAAATTATTTTGTAATTGTCTTCAATATTACGAGTCCGCAGATTAGGCTTTATTCTGCTTGTTTTTAAAAAAATAAAAATTTGCACTAAAAGTGGGCATTGTACTAAAATAAGCTAAAATATGCAAAATAAGCCAAAATTAGCATTTATATTAAAATAAGCTAAAAATAGCTTAACAAGTAGGTCTTAAATTGATTGAATTTGTATGAAACGTATTTCTGCCTCACGCATCTAACGATACGGTTGCCAAACAATAAGAAGATAGAGCTTCTTTTTGGTTGCCCTAGTAATTACTTAACAGTTATCACAATTGTTGTACCTGTTATTGTTGTTAAATTTGGATAGTTCAAATAGAATTCCTGTGAAAAAATAATATGTTGTTAAAGTTAAAAATAATGTTTTTTTTTAAAATATTTCAAATCAACATACTTTGAATTAAATGCGGGATATCTAACAGACAAGGCAGTAAAACTAACGATTGTTTCTTGGTCTCTTGGGCACTCTACCTCACATTAAGAATCTAGATCAAAAGAAAACACTAGCAAATCCACGCATATTAGTAAGAATAAGACAGTTCTCCCACTAAATTCATTCATACGATATGTAAACAAAATCTGCGAATCCAGGTTATCTCTCCAAATGTCCGGGCTAACTGACACGACCATTAGTTTACTGTTTAATATGCGTGTAGATCCATTCAAGACGATAAATCAGCGAACAGCTTACTTTAGGATTTTAGTACGGCGCATAATTTAAATTTTTAAAACAACAAAAACATGACATAAAATCAAAACAACGGAACCGAAACACAAATACATATATACAATTTATAACATATATATGCTAGCAAACAGACAATCTCAATTAAATGATCCATACGCACAAGTTATTCACACACACTCACATATTCTTGCGCGTTAGTCTATAATGTAATTAGCCTCAAGTGCGCGACGGTGATGCCCGCCGTGCTGTCGGCATAACTGAAGTAATGTACGCATGTATTTAAATTATATGTGTGTGTGTGCGACACAATAAGCTCACTACAAATTTATTAGCGCAAAATTCACGCACACACACACACACACACACATAAACATAATCGCAGACAATAGCTGCAAAGTCTCTGGATCGCGTACCGGCGCTGCTCATAGAACTCTAAAAAAAAGAAGACAACGAGAGAAAAAAAAACATCTGTGTATTCAGTTCATTAACTTTAAGATCGTGCGCACCGATAAAAATGTCTTGTACAACTAAAAATGTCTAGAAATACATGGAGCGCGAACAGATCGACGCGGAGGATTTGCCAATAAGCGGCAAATTCAAACATATACACAATTCCAAGAAAACATACTACATAATTGTGTACCTATAAACGGGCGCAGCATTTATAACAAATAGCATCTCAAGAATCATATCGGAGAACATTACATAAATATATATATATATATATATATATAGTATATATCTATTATTGTATATTCAATTTTGAAATGAATTATTATTATATTATTGAACGGTTATCGATCTTGAAATGGAGTGGTTTTTAGGATTGTCTATAAATGTTTTACGCTTCTTCTGTGTGGAGTTTATAGTTTTTTGTTGGCGATTTTTTTCTAGGCTCAGAATAAATGGGCTAAGAATGTTCTAAGATTGTTTACCTTTTAATGGGTTATGTGTGCTAGTTAGTATCGGACTTGAAGTGTGTTGGTATTTTAACCGGCAATCGTGTAGGTGTTTCTACAGTATGTTGAACTCAACGAAGAGTTCAAATGCGATCAGGCATATGGTCTTTATCGTCGGACGTCTTTTGAGATCACCATAATGATCTAGAGTACGAAATGTGATTGATGATCAATCATTGGTAATTCTAAAACCAAATCAATTATTAAAAAAAAATACCATTATAATATACATATAGAAATACAAAAAAAAATTATGGGAGATTTTGCAATGGCCTGCAATAAACTTAAAAATAATATAGAAATAATATAGTAAGAAGAGTTAACAGATTTTTTGTACCAAAATCAAAGAGCACTTTTTTGAGCGGTAACCGCAGCGAGATTTAAACGCATAATATTATGGGAGATTATATCAAAATCAATATTATTAATATACCAACTAATGTGGAATAATTAAATTGATTGTTCTACAATCTTTTTGTAGCTGAAGGAATAGCTAATAATAATATTGCATTTCATTAACGCCATTAATTTTTAGTATCTTGGAAATTATTTAAATATATCATTACGGGAAATATTTAAACACATTAAAAAAAAAGATTTTTATGTTAAACATTTTTTTAAAACTTATTTTGAAAGTTCTTCTTATAGCAACGCTGCCTAACGCTTACAGTCCGACCCGAGCTATGCCTCTGCGTCAGATGTTTTAAAGTGAAGTAAACAATACTTTTAATTATTATATTAATTTAATTTAAAAAATCTTCATATTAATGAAAACAATTCCTTATAATAAGTCAATATATTTCAAATATAAAATTATAATATCTATACAATTGATTTTGTTATATGTAGATTGTAGACCTAAAAAGGGCAAAACATGACCCAATATTCACTTAAAAAATAATTCCTAAAATACTAAAAAATACCAAATATGCGTTACACAAAAGTATTATACATTTTTACGCTATGAACCATTTTATATTATTTTTAAAAGACTTATTTAGTTAGTCAGATAAAAAGAGCACAAAACTATTGGTATGGTTTTTAAGAGTTTAAAGTAATAGTATTTATATAATAATAAACAAAACCTACAATATTTCGACAATTATATTTCTATCCATCATTCCATTCAATGAAATCATCTCACAAACATATCCATATCAGCGCACCGAAAACGACAGGTCAAAACATTTGTAAACAAACACCAACCCCCGCCCGCGCCGTGTTCTAAAAATAACCACTAGGGCTAACACACAACCAAAGCCTGTTATGACATGAAGCGATGACAGCACGCGCTCACTCGACGACCCCTATATTTATTATTATACGCGCAGGGTGGGTTTACGTACGCGATGCTCAACGGACGTGCGCTTGAATTTATGTTTACGGATTAGAGGTGTTTACGTAAGCGTTCACCACGCATATACTCGTATATAATGCTATTTCTGTGTTTATTTAATACTGTTATGTAAATTTCCAATTATGTGTATAAAAATAAACCGTTTGAGTATTTTATATTGGTATACATATACTGTGCAATTAGGCTATATAAATTTAGAGTCCTCTAAAATTTTATTAATTCGTTTTCATGATTTAAAATAAAAAATCTATATTTCTGTTAAGTATATCAATTTAAAATAATAAATATTTAAATATATATTTTTTTAAAATACGTTTTTTTAGTAAGATAAAAACATGTTTTTTGAAAAAAAAAGAAAATGTAAATATTTATTATTTAATATTATGTACATTACAAATATGTATTCATTAAATTTATTTAAAATAATTGACTTTTGTTTTGTTTTATTAAAAATAGTGAATAATCCTTCCAAAAGGATATATGAATTTAGTAAAAAGTTGTTTTACTGTTGAAAAA
>JAAAKO020004403.1:0-20628 GCA_010015015.2 Bolitophila cinerea | reverse complement strand
AGGGCGCGATGTTTCATGCTGCTCTTCAGAATAGTCTAGACGTAAGCAAAAGTCATCTCTGTAAAATATGTAGTGGCTGTTTGGCTTTGGGTTACATGCCGGAGTCCTGGTGCAACGTTCGCATCGCATTCATTCCAAAACCAGGGCAGACGACTTATGTAAATAAAAAGTCATTAATACCTACGAGCATGACCTCGTTCTTTCTTAAGTCTCTCGAGCGAATAATCGACAGATTTATTTGCACGGAAACCAGCACGCCTACCAAACAGGAAAGTCTGTGGAATATGCATTGCATATGTTAGTGACGAAGACGGAGAAGTCTTTGAACGACAAGGAAATGTCCCTAGGAACTTTCCTTGACATCGAGGGTGCATTAAATAACGTATCCTTTGAGTCCGTTCAGAACGCTTGCTTATCTCACCACGTCTGTCCAAAGGTTTCTAGATGGATTAACTCTAAGCCTAAACACAGGATCGTCCACTATGATACGGGGGGTGAAATTGGTAAAGTCTTGGCTAAAAGAGGCACTCCTCAAGGCGGGGTTCTCCCTCCCTTGTTATGGAGTATGGTTATCAATGATTATATTGTTATACTCAATGCGAGAGGCTTCTATACCCTTGCTTATGCCGATGACATAACGGTTATTTTCTCAGGTAAATACGCTAGTGTATTATGCGATCTTATGCAGAACGCTCCGAACACTATCTTTCAATGGTGTGACAAACTCGGTCTTTCTGTTAACCCCGGAAAGACCGAAGCCATATTGCTTACACGGAAGACCAGGATTGATGCTCTTCGGACCATTAATCTCGGATCTAACCCCATTCAGAGAGTTGTTAAAGTAAAATATTTAGGTGTTATACTCGATAGTAAACTCTCTTGGATAGACCACGTGGATAATAAGCTGGTCAAGGCAACCAACGTAATCTGGCAATGTCGGAAGGCTTTTGGTAGGTCTTGGGGGCTTTCTCCTTAAGTGGTTCACTGGTTCTTCGTAGTCATTATTAGACCCCTGGCTACACATGCCTCCATAATATGGTCGCAGAGAGCTAGGAGGCCAACGGTCGTTAGACAACTCGAAAGATCTCAACGGCTTGTTTGTATCGACTTCTCGACTGCAGGACTGCTATGAAAACAACTCCAACATCCGCTCTGTAAGTGCTTTTGAATCTACCACCTCTTTACTTCTTTATTGAAGCTAAACTTTAAACTAAAGCTAAACTTTAGGCGCCGGGATCTCGGCTTAGTTTGCGGAATCTTAACAGGACACGGTAAACTAAATAAGCACCTGCAAAGGTTGGGATTTTCCGAAAGACCGACATGTAGCAGGTGCGGAGAAATTGAATCTTCAGTACATTTTCTCACCAAATGCCCCGTACTAATCAATCTAAGGTGGAGAGTGTTTCATTCCCAACTGATATCCCGTGATGAACTCTTCTCTTCTCTTCTCTTGTGTTTTTGTTAAATAAAATAAAAGTGCTGCGCTTGCGCAGCACATGATTGTTGTTGTATACTGAAAATGTTTTGGGGTCTATTTCATGCCGCCATTTAAACTATATTTAAACCTAAATTTTGTTAATTTTGTCACGATTCAGATTCCTTAACATCAAATTGAATGTAATATTTATATAATTCCAATTTATTTCACTAAACTGCTTGTGTTATATAACCTTTCAAAAAAATAAAACAAATATTTTCTTTTTTATAAGCAATAAAACTATTTATAAAAAATATAAAAAAAGTTTATTTAAATATTATTTTTATATAATTTTGTTCGGTATTTTAGGTACATCTCATTATAAATAATAAATTTTAAAAACAATATTTCAATCCTTGTTTGTCAAATCAAAAAAATATTTAAATAAGAGCCCGGTAATACAATTCCAATATTTATAAGTCGCTTTACAGAAATGCACATTGTACATTAAACACATAAGTATTTTTTAAAATGTCTTATGTAGTTTATTATATATTTTCCTGATATTTTTAAATTATTATATAGCATATTTTCTGTAGCGAGAGTTGTGAGAACAAATACAAAACCAAAATAAAGTTATAACAAATATTTGTTTGTGTGTGCTAATTTTTCAAAGCTGTTGCGCAATGAGGACGTGCGCTAATTGAAGATGAATACCTATGCACGTGTATGTGTATGTATTTGTAGTGTCTGTGTCTGTGGGTATGCTTTCTGTCTGCCTTCGTATAGCCGCACACGCGAGCCTCATGAATTATCACGCTATTTGTACAAGGAAAGCTAATAATAACTGTTATCGCATGTAAATATACAATATAATTACTATATATAATATATACAATACATATTATGTACATACTGTTATGCTTTTTTGATTATTTATGCAGAAAGAGATTTCAATGAGTAAATGTTTGAGCTTCAAAGATATGCTTTAATGATACCGCAAATTGTGCATTGAGCATCGCATCGGTGTATGCATTTCCTTACAAGTCTATACTTATACATATATACAAACAGATACAATCATACATACACGCAGTTTTACCTTTTCGGGGTATTCGCAAATAAATATCTTGAAATAAAACTATTCTAAACAATAACTAAAATAACGCCAAATTTTAAATATGCCGTATGCCGTTTTCCTTAAGGTAGTTTAATCTCCCAATATTATCTATCTCTAAATGGTAATTTTACAAATCAAACTTTACAGAAAAATAAGTTTGTTCCGAGAAACCCAAAATGTTTATTTTTCATTAGATATTGTTATTATATTTAGTCTATGGTAAAATCCAGGTAACCAATTCCAGTAAAACTTGCAGTAATTGGCCTTATAATTTGCCCTTGTAACTACATATCCACTATAATTTTAGTCGATTTATAAATAACGTTTATAAGAACTATAAAATTGCTAGTAATAAAGTAGTTAATGTGAAATGAGTCCCTATATTTTAACATAAAAGTTGTTTTTTATAAAATATTACTGTTTACCTTTAGAGGCCTAAAACCGTTTCTATATTCTGCCTTAAATTTTATTTTTATAACATTTGACGTTTATAGCAAATAAATTAAAAAATATAAATTATTATATTAATCGCAAAATTAATGAGTATGGAAATTATTGATGTATTAACCATCGCTGCAGTGTTTTCGTTTAATCGTTGTGAAATTGATGGGACTTTGCCATCAACATCATCATCAGAAATCGTGGGACCTATTTTCAATGAACACGATAGTTTTGATTTAGACGAGTCCAAGGGAGTATAGAGCATAAGAACAAAGTATATTGCCTTGCCAGGTGCAATTTGCAATGATGCTATACAGAAATATAATCTAAGCGTGCTTATGTCAAACAATAATATCTGTTGAATAAAGTTTCAATCTATAGTCGATTTACAGGGTTATACCAACAATATAAAGCAGAAGTATAGCTAGCTTAAAGCCATATAAAGATAATGAGAAATGTTCATCATTTTATAGCAGAATTAAAGGAACTTTAAGGGTAATGATTTTATGTTATTATTTCAAGCAAACAAAATTAAAAAAAAACAGTTTTGGGTCTTATACTTATTATATTTTCTAGTTCGTCTCTTGTATACACACCATTGAATGTAAGGTAAAATCCACATTTAAATTTATTTAAGTAGTTATAAATGTACACAAATTTTTTTTAGCAAATTAAAAATACATACTGTTCTTAGAATTCGCTAAAATCATTTCAACAATTCATTTATAATTCATAGCCGAATTAAAGGCGATTTAAAGGGAGTTATAATTGCAAAGTATATTTAAAGCAAGTTTAAAGATTAATTAAACCTAATTTTATTTTATTTTAGGTGTATCTTCTATAGGTAAAAGCGCGCTACTACTATTATTATATACAATTAAATTATATAAATAGTTACATGTATGGTGTGCGTTATCGTACACCGGCACCTTTCTTTATAGTTTATACCACATAGTGATGGAATCATGTCCCTGAGAGTAAGAGAGATATTAACATGAATAGATTCAGTTATAGCGGAAAGGCTTGCATGTTGCCACTGCTTTCAGGTTGCCACCACTTCTGGATTTTGACATTCTGGCAGTGTCATTACCTAAACTCTGACAGACATTTACTTTTAATCTACTTGTAAAGCGGAAAGAAGAAATAACACATTGTTAGATGCACAAAGTGTGAAGTGTTATTTCTTAAAAAAATATAAATTAAAATTGTGTGTTTTTATTGTGCTCATAAATTGAACATTTTTATAGACAAATAATGGAAATTATTTGTGGTTTGTTGCTTTACATAATTCCAAAAATATCATGAATTGGCAATTTATTATCATGTTTATTTTAAAATGATGTAATACTGCAGGATTTTTGGCTCTGCAGGTTGTCACACCATTTTTAATATGACAGGCAGACTTAAATTTCAAAATGTCGATTTTAGATATTTTTTAAAATATGCTCTGTATTTTGTATTTTTTTAGAATTCAATAGATTTCTTTTTTAGGATTGAAGCTTTTTAACTCCTCTTTTCAACGTTTGTAATATATTTACTCGAGTTATAATCAAAATAGCTAAAAGCTTATCTACTATTAGTACAATCAAATAGTGTTAAGGAAAAAATAAGAAAGATAAAAGTAAAAAAAATCACGAAACATATATTTTTTTATATAAAAACAGTTCCTGTAAATATGTTTTTTTTAAGTATCTTTAATGTGTTCCTACATAGCTCCTACTTTTACAGGTAATAAATAGCAACTACGACCAATTCCTTTAATGTTTTTGTATTTCAACAATTTTCTTTTATTTAAAGTTAAATAAATGCCTATTTGAAGTTTGATTCCTTTAATATAGCTTTAAAGACCGTCCACTTTAGCTTTAATTCGCCTTTAAATCAACTTTACTAAAACAATAGCAGCGATCTAACTTTAGTAATTGGTCGTAGTGTAATCACTACGTGCAGTATTTTTTTTTTGTACAGTTACATCAAAGCATCGTTTTGCAACTGTACTGCAGAATGACGCTCGCAAAAAAACTGTACAGTTTTTAAATTGTTTTATCAGTTCGTGCAAAATACTATCCCCAAACTGCTTTGGACGGCTTTTAAATTATATTTATTGAATAGCTATTAAAAAATAATAAGAAATACCCTCCCTAACTTTTTTTGAATAGAAAGTTGTTTTACATGGAAGCAAACTCTTTTTTATACATTTGCTCCAAAATTTATTTAAAATTTCATTGGACGACTTTACAAGATGGATTAATTCTAAGCTAAACACACCAAAACCACCACCACAAATATAATAGCGGTTTCTCTTCAATAAAAAAACCATGATCGTATTTTAGAAATGTCAGAAGGTAAGTTTTGAGGGCTGTCTACCGGTTCTACTAAGCCAACAATTGACCTAGTGAGCGAGAAGGTTATCGGCCATAATACAATTGTAGAAGTTCCAACGACTGGTTTATATTGTCATATCTAGTGCCATGAGAACCAGCCTCACATCTGCATTCGAGCTCCACCCACCACTTCACCACTCCATTGAGGTAAAAGCCAGGACGGTGGGACAAATAAAAAACCTCAGCAAATGTTGGTATAGACCTTTGATGAGGTAATGAATATTTCTGAGAAGATGTAGTGCGATAGTGGTCCATTTAAAGCGTGAGCATGAGCTCAATTTTGTTCCATGAGCTCCAACCTGCTGGTGTGGGAAAATGGAATGTACAATTTATTTCCTCGTCGCCGAGTATCCAGGCGTTCCACACCTAAAAGATCTCCCATGGCTTATTACACCTTCTCCCTATGGGTCAAATTGCTGAGTGTACCAGACTATCGGGAGGTTCTCGAAGTAGGGTTTATGGCTTATTGGGCCCAGTCGGTGGCCTATACTGAGACAATTCTCTTCCTTTCATCATCTTCAAGATTCATTCCTGATATTATTGATGCCTCACAAAATCACCCACCAACTTTAGTTTAGGTTTACTTTGCATTTCGTGAACAACTATCTTTTCGGATCAAAATAAATCAAACATTTTAATATCTAATTGAACACCAAACCATGAACACAGAAAAAAACTTACCACATATGAAAAAGTAAATTACAGAAATGACGACATAAAAAATCAAATAACCCCATCTAAAAATATAAAAAATGAACACTCATAAAAATAAACGAACATCTAACAAAGAAAATATCATTTATAAAAATAAACAAACTGTAACAACAAAAATACTGTAAAAAGAAACGATTATTTGTGCACAGGAAATAACAACCTTTCCTTCTTTCTGTGTTGTTGTTTCGTTAAAATATTGCGCGCAGCGCAAATATTCAATGGCATGCTCGCAAGCGCCTCTATTTTTTGTGAGAGAAATTATACCTGTGGACTTCCTTTGATCAAATTATGTTCTCAAATAATCGGATTCTTGTATGTAATTTATTATTTTCTATGTTTGTGCTAATTTATGATTTGTTTTAGTGTAAGTATTTATTTTTTATTGCAATTTTTCATTTAATTATTGTTTTATTTTCAATTTTATTTTTCAAAATTGTTCTGTGTGCGCTAAATTGTAAGCCTATCTCTTCTGGCCCTCTATTTCTAGTTGTGCCACCACAATAAAAGCAACAGCTGTTCATTCCATTGAAAAAAATATAACGAAATATTTTTTTAAATTAGTGACAACTTTGACATGACGTACAAATTATCTGAACAATGTAATAGCTTTTGACAAAATCGTACAAATAAGAGACATAAGGGGGTATACTACGATAAACGTCAAACTACGTAAGAGCAGCAATTATACGCATACAAAAAAGGTCGCAGTTAGAGATAAGACTGACAAATATAAAGTTCTTACGCTTACATTTTAAAAGTAAATTATAAAGCGATCTGGATCAAAAGACTTGGATGGATGGTTACAATGTTATAAACTAGATCGAATGGTAATAAATAATAACATTTTGCATTTTTAATTTAATATTTACTTATTTCATTTTATTAACTTTTGACTTTAAATAAACGAAAAAATACGTACAATTTTAGTGGATTATCTATACAAAAAAATAAAAATTCCTTACGATTCCTTGTAAGGGAGACCTTTTTCGGGACAGCGGAACTAAATTCTAAACTCCGGAAAACTCCGTTATTTTTGGGACCTCTTAGAACCTAAAGACATAAATAACCAGTCAGAAAATATAATCTGACCCAATATTTATTTTCGTTTTTATTAAAATACGCGCGAAAAATTTAGCACACATTGTAGGTGCAGATTTTAGGAGTTCTTTTTTGGAGAACAATAGGCCGCAAAAAGTCTCAACATTGTAAGGGAGGTTTTATTTATTAAGTCTCTTGAACGCATTGTAGATAGATTTATTAGGGACGAGGTCCTAAATGATTATCTTATGCAAAGAAACCTTTCTTTTCACCAAAAAAAACAAGATTGAAGGACTTCGTCCAATCTTTCTTGGTAATAATCCAGTTTAGAGGGGCTCGAAAGTAAAATACCTCGGTGTTATACTGGACGACAAATTTTCCTGGGAGGACCACAAGTCCACAAACTTACCAAAGCCACCAATGTTTTTTGGCAATGTCGGAAGGCTTTCGGTAGGTCGTGGTGACCAAAAGTGGTCCACTGGTTTTACCTAGCCATTATCAGACCCCTCGCATCATACGCCTCCATCGTGTGGTAGAAAATATCGAGAAGGGTAGTTGCCTAATGGCCGAATTAGGCAACTAGAGAAGTTTTAACGACTGGTTTGCATCGTTCGCCAGCCACCTCTCCACCTCTTCATTGAGGCGGAAGCCAGGTCGGCGGCACAAGTATTTTTATATCAGCGGATGTTGGAAAACCTCTTTTAAGGGTCACGCCTCCATCTGGAGCGAGACCATCACTCATAAGCCAGAATTTGGGATGCCGGCAGACTACGTTATTCCGAGTTTTCGTTTTGGTTCTAAGTCGCTATCCCTTCAAGAGGGGATTGGATACGCAGTATACTCCCTCCACTAGATAGAAGGGTGTGGTACAACGACGGTTTTCTCAAAGAGGGGCTTTCAGGCGCTGGATTACATAATTCCAACCTCTCCCTAACTGAAGATACGGCCATATATATGAGTGGGTATGTTTCTTTTTTCCAAACAGAAATATATGCCATCCTCGCATGCGCGCAGTTGATCCTGGGCGGGGGCCTATTTATATGCCTATTTACATTTGCTTCGACAGTCAAGCCGCCCTTAAATCGCTGAGCTTCTGTAGACTCACATCGGGACTGGTGCTTAGCTGTTGGCAGGCGCTACAATAGCTATCTCTAAGGTCGCCTGTTAGATTGGTTTTGGTTCCTAGTCACTCAGAAATCCCGGGCAACAAACAGGCAGACCTTTTAGCCGGAAATGGTAGTGAAACAAACTTCACTGGTCCAGAACCGGCGATCGCTTAAGAAATCACTTAAGAAATCGTATGCATGTACTGGGTCTCCAAAAACGGATGTGAGACAACCTAGTTCGAGAGTAACAAAATCAGCATTGGAGCGACAAGAGTTTAGTTTGGTCTACGGTATCCTCACAGGTCACTGCAGAGTTAACAAACACTTGCATCGGTTGCACTATTCTGGTCAATTTTTAATTATTTGGTGGATCAATTTGAACTTTATGGTGAGCGCTTAATTGGTATAGCCCTTTTCTTTTACACCTTTAATATAAAACATAGGCCGCCAAAGTACAATTGCAAAGAAATTAATTATTTTAAATTGAAAATGTTTACTAATTTTTAATTTAAATAAATTAAAAAATGATTAATATTGAGTGCATGGACTTTAAGATTTACATTGTTAAAAAAAATCATACTAAAATGGTATTTTATATTGTGAAAAATTTCATTAATTTCGTTAAAAAAAATACAAATAAAAATGTGCATCAAACCGAATATTTCCCAAGACCGACAGACAACCGGGCATTTAAAACTGCAATTACAATAACTATACATACACAATATATAAATAAAAAATATACACACATAGTATAAACCTCTATCTCTTCATTCCATAGAATCAATCTTATTTGCGCTTGCAATTTAATTTTCAAACACCCGGTAATGGCGCAAAAATCTTGCATCAAAATCTTGCAACAATAAAAACCAAAACTCTGCTAACTGTATTTAGCAATAAAACATTGTGGTTTTTCTTCTATATATCTCTCTTACGATTATATATTATACACGATCTTCGACCTGCGGTGTATGAGCGCGTACACACGCAATCACTCTCGGGGTCTTCATTAACCAAAATGGGTAATTAGTTTTTTTTTCGCCTTAGTATTAGTGTGGTACTGCAATGGCTTATGCGTTTTATAATAGTTTGTACAAAATTTGGCGTACGGACACAAATATCTTGGACGTAACTGAGGTGGAGGCCGTGGCGGTTGCCCTGCTGATGTGGCGTGTTTCAGGACGCAAAGTTGCGTGAAAAATACCATAATATATATATATATATATATATATATATATACATATCGCATAAATGCTCTGCAACATGCGATCGATCGATCGATTTATTTCAAAATAAGTAATTAGGTTAATTAAGCACCGCAAGTGGTACAATCTATATTTCTAGCCATATAACATCATATAGGTTTTTTTAAATCAAATAAAACGATGGCGGATTTATACAATTGCTTTAAAATTGGAAGCAAGACAATAATCAAAACCAAGCACCCCGCGTGATCAAGCCGTTTCGACCAATTTTACTAAATTTATTCGAGCAATTAGACTGATTGCACGTTGCGTGCACCTGATCTTGAATTGATCCACTTTGGCCAGAGTGCGCGAAACGGCACGGCTTGATGGAGAGTCCATTTCGAATCTGAATTGCTTAATAATCGTAACAGAGTAAATGTGGAGTAAAGGCATATAAACAACATCACATTTTTTGTCAATGTGACTATATAATATATACACAAATATATCTTACGGGTTCTGTAATATACTTATGTATATAGTATATGTAGTGTACGCTCTGTACACACACAATTAATTTAACTCGGGCTGCTCGACCATTCTCTTGTGATGGATTTTTTGTGTGTCGTATTTTGCGTGCAAAAAAAGTGTAGGTAGAGGTATAGCTTCCAATAAAAGATAAATAAATTGGAGGTCGCTCCATATTGTGCCCGCACTTGCGATTTGCAATTGCGCGCTTCAAAACAACAACAACAACTAAATAGCTTAATAAGAACAATAGCATGAACATTATGTTTTGTTTAATTTTTAAATAGAGTAAATATTACCAATCCAATAGATGCATTTTTATGATTTTTAAATGCATTACTTGAGCGAATATAAAAATTAAGTTTTTTTTTCATGAAATCAAAGCGTTTTTTATATGCTCGGTGGTCTCTATAAACACGAGGTATACAATAATTAATGCAGTTTGTTATTTTGGTAAATTGTCATTTAGTGCATAATAAACTTGAGTGTTTATGGCTTTGGTGACCATGGTCTTGTGCTGTGGAGCGGTGGCGCGGTGGACGGTGGACTAGTGAACGACAGCTGACCAATATTGATCGCTCGCACACAATCAAACATCAGAGCGCATTTTAATGGTTTTGGTTATGCATATATATGTATAAAGTAAGATGACCTACGGCGTCCTTAAGCATAATTATAGCTCTTTGGATAGGCAATAACACATACACACACACACACACAATACGTTAATTGTTCACGGCACATATACTTTTGTCTTACATATTTGTTTTGTAACAGTGTTAATTGCCAGTTTAGTTACTTGTATATTTAAATGTACATCTACATTGTATATATATATCGTATTGTAGCAGTATAATTGTATAGTACATTTTGTGTGTGTTGACCAGGTGCCCACTTTCGATTGTTTTAAATGGCGCCAAGATCACAGAAGCTGTGCGAGCGTGTGTGCGCAATTATCAGTATATGTATATATGTATAGTATATATATATACATATGCGTCACCTTCTGAGCTTCATTATTACGAAGCTCATTATTGTATACACATTAGGCCTATAAAATATATGTAGAAGATTTTTTTAACACCAAATTGAGTAACTTTGCGATGTACCATTAAGGTCTCTTAATAATATCTCACTTGCACAGCAACAGCACGCACCTCAGAATCAGGTGAAGGCAATGGACAAATGCGCCTAATAAAAAAATGCTTGAGGATTTGATTGGTGTAGGATTGCACATATTTTCAGAAGTTTTTTGTTATGTATTTTATCTTTTATTACTTTAAAAAATATGAAAAGCTACCTGCAGCTTTCCGAATGCGTGGAGGAAATAATAAAATAATATTTCACTAAGTATTGCGACGAATTAAAGAACTTTCTGTCAATTCCTAAAATTCTCTACTTTATCACAAAATGCAAAATATGCATGTAAACGAAAGGGTAGAAGTAATGTGCGTTTATATGCCCTGTAGAACTTTAAATTATAAACAAACAGTATAGGCTCGAAATATCGTCAAAAAACGAATTTCGAAATTGCGACAAAGAAATATCGACCATTATTATTTCGAAAAACCGTGATAAAAATTTCCGGATCTATAAGTCGTTTTTTTGCCATATGTTCCTTGATTCAATGAACCCTAATCCTCGAAATCGTGATTTTCAAAATTTCGACTTCAAAATCTCAAAATCATAAAAGACATGAAATTATTAAATATGTGATTCCAGAGAAATCTGGATCTATTAAATTCATTTAGAATTTTCATAAACGAGCCAACAAAATTATATTAATAGACGTAGTATAATCTTTTAAAATATATTTAAAATATACAAACAAAAAAATAAAAAAAGAACAAATACATGGTATTCGCCAAATGCAACGAAGTGCGCGAATCTATGCGGTCATTTTAGGCGTCTATACCAGCGTAGCTAATTTAAGATGTCTTTTATAATCCCGCGTTGTCCGTCCATCCGTCATCTAGAGAAATGAAATTTGGAACACAGATAGGTGTAAAAGAAAAAATATTTTTTGCATTCCGGATTTTTTTATTTAATTACGCCGGGGTTTTCGGGAGCAAAAACTTATTTATACAAATTTGCTTATAACGATCCCAAATGGTCTATTACGATATTCGAATTATTATATATAGTAATTAAAAAATAAAAAAACTTTTAACTTAACTTTTTTGGTTTATGCAGAAAATTATTTTACAGAATGTTCCAAATGTTTTTTATTTATTTTATTATGCATAATAATGAACTCTCCAACAACCGATTTTTATGTGGAAAACGTTTAAATGCATTAACAAGAAATCTTCTAAGAGATGAAGTAAAAATAATTGCGACATTCGTAAAGGGTGTCCCAGAAAAATACGATTTGTTATAACTAGATAACTATTTCTATATCTTATATATGTTTATTTAATTAAAGAATAAAGACATTTATTAATTCATAAAAATGAGCTACAAATATATGTAAAAATATGTTTTGCTTGTATAATTAAAACTATATTATGTTCACTAGAATATATATGTATAGAATAGAAGCCGTGAATATAAGACAATTTTGTGTCTCGGAAATTTCTCTCCTGTTTTAAGCTTGATTTGATAGCAACAAACAAGGATAATCGTATGAAAATAAAAATAAAATTGACGTTTTTACGTCTAAAAACGAGGATATAACACGCCACCTACAGTTCGTGCTATTTGCTAATAATAAATAATAAAAGGATAATAAATAATAAATAATATATATATATATATTTTATTTTTTTAAAAAGTAATGTTTTAAAATGTTTAGAGAATTAATAGAAATGTCCTTCAAACGTGTACTCTTTTCAGACACAATGTGAGCTGAAATTGAAAAATTGTGTTCATTTTGAATTAACGTTGTAACTTCATAACAGTCTAGTATATTCTTAAACCAATAACCTAGTTAAAAAAACTTGATAAAGTAAAAAAAAGTATTCTGGAAATTCTCGAAATTTTAAAAATTAAAATGATATTTGAGATTATTTATAAGTCGAGATTTTGATAGTACACATTTTGTCACGCTCCCTAAGTTAAATTTAACAGTCGAGATTTTGAAAATTGATATTTTAAGTGTCGATATTTAGAGATTCGATATTTTGAATGATCGTTGCGTGGGTCAACATAGCGCTATCCCGTCAGGATTAATGTCATCCATATTATTAAACAAAAATCATTAATCCATGGTCATATTGTGTATGAAAATGGAAAATTTAATATAATATACGCCAAAAAATAAGATAAATCTTCTATAAGTTGAGCAAATCGACAACTGCTCAATCGTGAGTCTATTACAAGTGTTTTCCTGAGTTTACTATTTAGATTAAAATATTAGGATCTCTTTACAAAAATGCCCTTTAGGGGTGGTAGCGCTAAAAAATAAAAATATTTTTAAATGATTAGAGGGAAGGCAATTCAAAAGACGGAAAGAGTATATCAAAAAGAAATAAAACTCTATGTAAAACTATAATATTATTTTATTACCATTTTTAAAGGGTTTTTCTAGTAAAACCATCCATCTTATGGAAGGTTTTTCTAGGGGAACTATTTATTAATAATTGAAACCTAGACGATGATTTTTAAAAAGTTAATTGCTGCTTGCTTACTTCTAGCAAAATTGAACAGTCGTAGTCGGTTTTAATAACAATCATTATAAAATAAAACAAATCTTTCTTGTGCGATAAACATGTTATTGTTCATTTGCATAAATTTGGTTCGATGGATTTTCAACTGAAACTGGTTTAATTATGTAAAAAAATTGATTTTTTTTGATATCAAGTACTCCCTTACCCTTTTATACCCCTACCATAAAATGGACTTCCTACATTTAAGTAAACTAATCATTATAACTTTTACCTACATTTTTAGTACACTAGACAACCTCTTACCATTAACAAGCGCCATTTGCCATGAATCCAAAATATCTTATAATTTCCGATATTTATTTTTACAAGACAAATTGATATTATTATTTTTTGTAGTTTCTTTATTTCGTTTTGCCTTAAAAGCTTATTATTTCTTTTTCCAAAAAAAGTAAACCACTAAAAAACGTGCATCGTTTCTATTTAGAGTTAGGATGGAAATTTTTACCAAATATGTGTTACAAAGACAAAGAAAATATGATATATTTTCTCTTCAGCCGATCTCAGAAGATATTCCATGTCTGGTAAAAAAAGTTTTTACTAGTAATCAATAAATATTATTTTTTAAAACTTTGAAGAGAACAGCCGACCTATTCTGAGTGTGTCACAGTGGCTGTTCGTGTCGGCGACAGTCATTTCAAATATCAAAATACACATCATTCTCTGAATCTATTGCAACATACGTCTTAAGCTAAAACGGTATTCTCATTTTTCTACACTATAAAGTAAGACATTTTTACTGAGCAAAATCCAAAAATTCACACAAACTTCTCACAAAAAATATGTTTACAATTTTCGGTACCAAATAAACAATTGTGTTGGTTCTTTTTATATACCTATTGTATTATATTAATTTAATTATTAAAATGGGAAAAAACGATTATACCCAATTTTGCTAAGTGCTTGATGCTGATGGGAATTTCCATTGCTATATGTTATCGTCAACAAGCGCATTAGAGGCAAAGGAAAGATGTATGGCGTAGTTCAATTTGACCGTCAGATTGTTTGACATTGCAAAAACCCAATACAAGAAAACTGCATCTTGGAGTTTCGGGTTTTTCAAGAAACAACTTGGGTCTTTATAATTAGTTTCAAATCAAAATCAAATCAATTTTTCATGGATATTTAAAAAAACGTTTACAATAATATAAAAATGTGCGCCTTTTTCCACTTTGCACATATATTTACAAAAACAACAAAAAAATATTGGGGCACATATACACACAAAAGGCTGCAGTCCAGTAAATTGAATGCCCACATGTAACATGATTCCCAAATAACCAACATTTATTTATATATCATTTCTTCTTTTATTAGATTTTTTTTGTTTAATTGTTAAATTTTGCTTAAAACTTACCTTGTAAAAATTGCCCACATGAAATTGTTTTTGCTTGTTTTCTACTTATTTTTGTTTGTGATTGATAATTATAAATTTCATGTTATGTGAGAATCATGGTATGTGGGATGCATGTTATGTGGGAATCACGATACGTGAGAATTAATATTTATGCAAATTCTGTTTGTTAACATTTATGTTTAATAGTACGTATTTGAATAATACCCTAAATTGTACCTGAAATTATTTTGAAAATCGAAGAGTCAGTTGGTTTTAATAGCGTTTAGATGGGCTAATTTATTGAACACCAATAAAAAAAGCCTTTACGTCAAACAAGTACAAATTTGCTAAGGCACTATAACTACACCTCTTCAGTTTTTTCTCAATTGTGAAACAACAGTTTGATTTTAATTAATCAACCTTAAAAAACAAAGTTTTTCATATACATTCTCTGCTCCCATTTTCATGGTATATGTAACTTTGACCACCCCTAACTTTTTAGGCTGTAAAGGATTAAATTCAAAGCAGATATTTTTAGAAAATTTTCTTATGGCGTTTTCGATTGTAAAATAAAATTAAACATTTTTTGCGATCGAATCAGACCAGAACAAAAAATCCAATTTGATTGTAAAATTTTTGCCTCAAAAATGCAGAATTTATTGCCCCGTATTAATTGACGAGTTTTGACCTGAAGAAAGGACAACTGAAAACATAAAAATGTGACAGACTACAAAAATATTGGCAACTTAAAACAAAAAATAAAGATTTTAATGTAAATTGCGTTCGTTTCTCACTTGAAAAAATGCAGAACTTTTAGGTTTTAGGGAAAAACTGTAAAATGTTGCACTCAATCAATGCAACATTTTCAGTCGAGAAACAAAAACGCCCGAAATCTAGTGTCTTTTGAATTTTTACACCTTTTGCCCAATTAATAATTTGACCATATTTGGTCACCCCCTAATTAAAGGTAGCGGAAAATTTAACAGATTGCAACAAGTCAATGGGCCAAGTTTTAGCTCAATTAGGAAACAGCATGTCGGTTAATTAGTTCGCATTTGAATCCACGCAAGATCACAGAAACGATAAACTAATAGAGCGAATTTTAAAATAGAACTATACATAATTATTTATTATTTTTTCTAAGGTCTCAATGGAAAAGATCCGACATGTATAAATAAATGTTTAAATTTCTCTAGTTACAAAAATTAATCTTCAAATAAATCGAGTTAACAATCTTATATGTTTTATTCGCATTTATTTTGAAATTTTAAAAGGTAACTTTCTGATTTGATAAATACTTTGGATGAAATTCTTGGAAAATCAATAAAAAATCTTTTTGAAATAATTTCGCAAAAGATCCTTCTGAATTTTTTTTCAAAACAGGTTTGCTCGCGATCATTAAATGGGATCGTAATTAATCTACTGATAACGATTTGATCCAAATTAAAAACCTGATCTACAAATAAAAAATCCTTTTTTAAAAAATAGAATTAGGTTAATAATTTTCAAAATTATTTACTTTAATAGATTGTTTCTTCTTAAGACATTAAACCGAAGTCCTTTGGAACATAAATGAATGCTGAAAGCTCTAAAATAATGTAATTTCTTTCTGTGTTTTTTGCTCGTTTTGGAACAACCTCGAGAACGCTAGGTTTAAATTACTTATAAAACTTAAAATTTAAGATCTTAAATAAGTAAAACGGTTTAAATCTGAAATCCTCACTACGGTCCTATCTGAATTTTCATAAATTAAACGTTTTCAAATATATTTCATACTCACCACAAAAAGTAAAATAAATCCATAGAATTTGATATCCACAAGAAACAGATGACTTCACACAGAACACACGACAAAATAAAAACAACCTAGTCACAGTGTAAATCTTGTAATTAATCACTAATCTTCACCTCCAGAACAAACAAAATATTTAGCAATTAGCATTCGCTAATTATTTAACACAAATTTGACCAAACCACTAAAATCGCCAAATTAATACAGAATATACACTCGAGATTCTTGCGATCTTTAAAGACACTGACCGGGCGGGCGTAAGTCATTGACGCGTGCGCACTTAAACGAAACGAAGAGTTTTAATAAAATCGAAACCGCAAAAAAAAATACACAACGTTAGACGAATAAGTAATAAAATTAAACGTTCCAAGCTAGGTACCTATAGAGAATAGACAAACGAATGCACGCGCATAATAATATACGTAGAGAAGAAGATGCAAGCTAGGAAGGTACTTGTAATTAATCAACGAGCTGATGCACGACGTGACGGTTTTTTAATTTAATTTAAATATTGTAAGATATATGCGAACAACACGGTGGTCGCACGATAAATGCTCACGGCTGCAGCGAAACGCAAAAGTCTCGACTCTCGGACGCTCGACGCGATCGCGAATTAAACAAAGCGATCGAATGAATATACTTTTTTTGCTTCGCTTTGGTAGACTTGCATACGCGCGAACGGTTCAAGCGACTATGCGGTGGCACAGCGGCTATAATATTTTCAACATTGCGGTGGCGCTGATTGCGTTGCGGTGCGGCAGAAAGTACGGCAACGTACCGGGTGAGCGTTGCCCCACTAACACACAAAGTATAACGTATACTGGTTGCATCGTCAACAGTCGCGAGAGCAAGTTTAAATACAGCGATATTTTTGGCAGTTTACGATTGGGAAGATTGTCATAATTCTCATCACTTTATAGAATTATAGAACTTAATGTTCTATAGTTACGCACTGCTTAACATTTTTTATGGCTTCGTTAAGTATAAAAAATGAATTTAATTCACCACTCATTCGAAGCGCCAACGGTCACAGCAATAAATGGTGAATGGCAATTATACTCACCGCTTGGTATAAATGTCAATGTAACGTGTCATACACACGCAGTGAGGTAATACTTTTACAATAGTACGACTGTCAAAATAACTTTGGGATTTATTTCACCACTCGGTTGACACGCTCCGCACAACCAAAATATTTTACGTTTATAATGTGTTTCTATGAATTTTATTTATTAAATGGTATTTGTATCTAAAAGTTCTACTCAATTCATATTATCTCACCTAAAACAGATACGTTTGTACAACGTCAAAATACTTACCACACTAAGAATTACAACTCTTCTTATGATATGGTTAAATTAATAAAATGATTATATATTTGTTTGTATTCACCAAACAGTCAGGATGACGTCACAACAACCATGATGATTAATGAATTATAAAAATATACACCACACAAATATAAAATATCTGGTAATACAATCCATTTGTTTTACCATCACACTCATCCAAGAACTCTAATTCACCACACAACCATGGTCATAGCTAAAGATATAGTTTGTTCACCGCTGTCACCAAATAATCTTTTTTTCAGAAATTTTAAAATTATTGTTATAAAATACTTTTGCTCTTGGAGAGCATCCGTGCACTCGCGACTATATCTTTGTAAGTGATCACCGCATCCTATACATGTGTATATGTAGGTCACGAAACTCTCACACATACACTCCCGCATGTGTCTATGTATGTGTTTGTGTACCTGTACTGTGTTTACAAATGTAAATGTATATATGTAATATATATGTATATATATATTATACTCGCAATTGCAAGTGAGCGTGTGTGTATCTTGTGTATACCGAGTACATGTAATGGAAAATAAAAGTATATTTATGTACAACTACATATACATATGTATATATACGAGAATACTTATACTGTAGTGTTTTTAGTGTGTATGCAAATAATTTCACTTTCAGTGACGCGCTCACGTTACACGTTCGCCTGTATTCTTTTGTGCGCACGCACAGAAGCCGGCGCCGCGCCGGCCGATTGGCATATTCGCGTGTGTGGACCATCGCTAAATAACCGGCATGTCGACTTCTTAAGATCCAGAGCGGAGATTATTTGGTGCTGCGGTGTGAATTATTATGACGGTTTTAGTTTTTAATGGAGGTTCATGTTTAAGACAAGAGTATACATTTTACGCTGATTCATTTTCGATGATATATCTGTAAGTAGTATTTCCAATACTTTTTTTACTGCGAAGATTATTTATATATTTTACTATAATAGATTTTTTTATTAAGAAAATCTCTGATGTTTTACAATTAATTACTTATTTCACTAAATTATCATTATTTTTACTTTTAATATAATTTATTTTTATATAAAACTTTTATTTTACAATATAAATAACCTTTTTACTTTTTACTTTTAAAATCAGAGATTTTTGGGCAAATATACATTTCAGTGGCAGTGAGTCAAAAAAGAGGAATGGCCATAAAGGTTGTTTTGGACTTATGGGTGGTAATCCCTACTTCTTTTTAACCATTCCTGTTTGAGACCATTCCTCTTTTTATCTCACTGCTACTAAACTGTTCTTTAGCTATTTTTTAACAATACAAATTATTTAGTGATTTTACTATAAAAATCACAAATTTTTAACTATTTTAAATATGACATTCTTTATATTTAAATAAAAAATTATAAATATTTGCTTTTCATGCAAATCCTTGATTTTAGACTGTGAACATTGTTGACTTGTTGCTACGAATATCATTTATTTTACTGATTTACGTCTGGAGAGTAGGCGGAATGCAGCACTATCTCATAGCCCAATTCAACCAATTTTGCCATGGTGATTCGGGATGAATGAGCCGGTGCGTTGTCGTTGTGGAAAAGCACTTTTTTACGCTGCAACCGAGACCGTTTCTTCTTCAATACGCAGTCGAATTGATCCAATAAATCCAATAAATCGCCGTAGTTCATCCTTGGTTCTTGTACGGCCACGTTTGTACTCGCTTACCCAGGAACTCACAGTTGAAAATGAAGGTGTGGAGGTGTCATGAATTTTTTGCAAAATATCTTGTATCTCCGTCGCCGTTTACCCATCCACCCAGAAATGTTTGATGACTGCACGAAATTCGTGTTTAACCATTTTTGCAAAAGTTCTAGCTTCACAAAACTGCCTAGTAAACAAGACCGATACGATGTATCTGTCTGAAATTTTTTACAGCTTTTCTAAAATTCGTTGGCCTTGGCAACCATCATAACAATTTTGCGATTCGCGAGCCATATCTAATATAATAAAAAATAAAATAGGGTTCATTTTCATTTCCGATAAAGTACGTTAATTGTTTATTAATTAGAATTTGTTTTTATGGAATTTAAAACAAAAAGAAATATATATTTTTTAAGGTAAGAATCAATTATTTTTGATAACCATTTTATATATTTTGGGCACAATATTTTTTAAAAGTCACATTTTTTTTAATCCATTAATATCTTGACATTTTGTGTTTTTTTTTCTATTTATTTTATTTTCTTTTAAAAATGTGAGCACCCTAGTCATTCTGATATTTCATTTAGAAATTCAATCACTGATATTTTACTAAGAAATTTTCTTATAATTTTCTAAGAAAAACACCGAAAGCAACAACAACAACAGGATCTATAATTAATTATATGTTAAAACATATTTGAATAAAATATGATTATTTCAGTTTTTGGTTTAGCGAGTCTAAGGGTCCTCTTTATCCTTCTTTAAATGCAGACATAAAATTTTAAATCCAAAAAAATATTTAAGTTTGACATATACCCACGCGAGACAATACATACATATAATATGTATATGTATGTATGTATATATATATATATATATATATATATATATATATACAT
>JAAAKO020004392.1:0-20630 GCA_010015015.2 Bolitophila cinerea | reverse complement strand
TCCGGGGATACTGAAAACAATGATTCATCTCTAGTGCATGATTCAATTCAACTGCGTGCTCGTCTCGTCGATGGCGTTGGCGTTACTTTGTCCGCACGTGTATATATTTCCACAGCGCTCGGTGAGTGTAGCATTCTGACGACCTTTCCGTGACCTGTATAACCAACAAGATGTTCGTTGTAGCCACCCGGTATCATCGGATGATGATACAATCGGGCACGGCAATGAGACAATGGTCGATGTCGGGATCAGAGTGGCGCATGCTTCGATCGTTGTTTCGGTCATCATTACGTTTATTGTGGCGTCAGGTAAATGGGCAACGTGTCCTCCGTGGGCAACGGGTCCACTGCAATAGAGGACAACACATCTGTAAAGCGTGTTACGTACATTTTGTGTGGTTTAGACTAATTTAATATGTCGAAAATAATTGTACAAAACCACACCACGCTATAGAAGCGGTGGTGGGAGAACATACCTTCTTGTGTGTCCATTGCCTCGACGGCGGGCATTAGTTGCTCATTCACGTTGACTGATTCTATACATGGAGGACGGTCGTCGTTGACGGCACCGCCTTCGGTCTCCATTTTAGGAATGGTTGGACGAGCCAGTTGTTCGAATTTACTTTATACCGTCCAGTTTTGAAAGTAATAAACGGGTATACACTTCAAATGTTTATCAAGTATAGTTTTTGCTTTTGCAAAAATTGTAATATTATTACGTCTCCCTTTTGTTGAAAGCTAAAAGAAATAAAAAATTATTTTAAAATAATATTGATATTATTAAAATGTATTTAAAATATTTAATAATATTTAAAGCTTTTACTAAAACTATTAATATATTTTGTACACCTTAATTAACAAAAATATAAAAAAACATATTTAGCATGTGTCTAGCATCTCGTCATAAAGACGTGGAAAACAAACAAAAATATTATCGTTTCTATTTAATAAACACAAGCTCTCAAAGTTTTTATTTGTTTAAGTTTTTGCAAACCATCGCAATTTCACCACAGATTGTATACTTTTCTAAAGCTCCTTATTGAAATAAAATAGAATATCAAGAGCATCTATTCTATGCACAAAAGAAGTCTGAGGAGCTTCAGGTTCAGTTATATTTACCTTTTTTAAATATAGCTAAATTTAATTGTGTGCAATAATATCTGAAAATGTAAATGAACAAAAAAACTCATCTAGCAAAGGAACGCAGATATTGTGCAGACTATACATATTCTTTTGTTTTTTTAATATAACCTTTAAAATAGTCTTAAAAAATACAAATAAAAAGATCTTATATTTATTAATAAACTTGTGCCTCTTTTTTAATGGTTATTAATTATGTGTATTAAAGATAATAGATATACTACAGACGTGTTTTAAATAAATCATTTGGATTATTGTAGCAAGTGTAAAAATGCCAATTTTTATTTAGTTTAACCGGTTTGTGGCTCTCCAAACTACCCCCTGAATATATATACATTTTCACATAACTTACCAGCAAAGTTTTTTAAAATCCGAAAACGTATCTGCTCGTTTCGAGAGTAGATAGTATAAATATGATTGCGCTTAGCTCAAAATAGGATTTTCCTGTCTGTCAATATCACTGTCTCTGTAACAAAAAAAAAACTATTAAATTAAATAAATAAAAACAATAAAAGCACTACAGAGTAAACAAAAGAAAGACAAATCACGTGTGCACAGCCGTAGTTATCTAATTCGATAAATTGGATTGTTGCAGGAGCACGCAAACGCCCGCGACCCCTTCAAATTCCTTCTCAAGGAATTTCCTCTAAACTGATGTAAAATGTGTGTACATTTCCCAATGAAATTTTATGAAAATTGCGGAAAACAAACAAGAGTATACGTCATACACCACAAAACGCAAACGAAGGCCAAAAGGATTTTGTTATACGCGAACAAAAAGTGTGCGAGAAAAACCAAACACACACACATCCATACAAACAAAACAATGGTGCGTGCACGGGGCTATCATGTGTGCCGGAATATATACACACACACACGCGCGCATAGACGGCACACGGTGGGAAACAAAGGAAATGCGCTATGACATTGGGTCGAATAAATGCCGGCCGCCTAATCTTTTTCACGAAAATAATGTATGCATGCAAGTGAGCCGGCTGATGAGCGATGACACGTTGGGGCACCGCAATACCAACGCAATTACGTTGTATACTGTGGCGTAGAATTATTCTGCACAATAAAATCTCATCACTCTTGCACACACACATACACACAAAAACCAAATCTAAAATTTGTGTGTGCGTGTGTGCGTGCGAGTGTGCGACTACAAATTTTTTCGCCTAACATTAAATTGCGGTACCGAATTGATTTGCACAACGTTATTGACATGGCGTCGTCAAGATGAGGTGCACCGACACGTTCCGGATTTGCCTTTAATAGTATGGAATCTGAACGTACCTTTTATCAGGAAAAAAACACGGGCGACGCATGTCAATATTGTGAATGTTGCGGTGATGGACCTGCTGATGATGATAGAAGTCAGACATCGTATGGTGATAGGCATCGGTTGACATGATCAAATTGGGCCGGAGCGATTCGTAGACTTGTCAAAATTTGTTTACCTGCATATTTATCGATTCTGGCTGCTTCTTGAGCTTCTGCTGTGGTTCCATTGCGATCAATACTGGCAAACCTTCTCTGTAGAAAAAACACAAATGTATATATTACACGTTCAATTAATAGTATTCTCCTAGAAACTAACTTATTGTCAAGTATTCATTGTTTTCGGTGGTCATAAAGTAGCCGCCAGACCTTGTGGCTGTAGCATTTGTGACGGCGCAGGCATTAAAACGGCTGCCGCCACCTCAGTGTCCACCAGAGCTGCTGCACTATGTCTGCTGTTGCCGTTGTTGTAGTAAGAATTCTCTTTGCCCGTCACTTGATGAACGGACGTTTGATAGTAGAGTTCCGGGGATACTGCAAACGATGATTCATCTCTAGGGAATGATCCAATTCCACTACGATGTGCACGACCCGTTGGTGGCGTTGACGTTACTTTGTCCGCACGTGTGTATAATTCCGCAGCGCTCGGTGAGTGTCGCATTCCGACACTGCTATTGTATTCGTTGTCATGGTGAAGGGCCACCTTCTTGTGTAGTCCACCGACGCCCTTTCCGTGGCCTGTATAACCAACAAGATGTTCGTTGTGGCCACCTGCACCGCCACCACCACCACCACCACCTCCGAAATGCATGTGCTGATAGTGATGGTACGAGGGTGACGGTGAAACTTTTCCATTGTGAAAATCTGCATTGAAACTATCGTGTCGTGTACGCTGCTGCTGACGGGCCACATGCACGGAGGCCATTTGCGTCAAAGAATTTGAAGACAATGAAGAATTTCGACGTTCCGTCATTAGCTGCTGATCAGCGCCGCCGCTCAAGTTGTTATTCAACATAGACTGCTGTTGTAGATGATGCCGGCGCTCCGTACTGCCACCACCGGGGCTCGTGTGGTTGCTGTGTCCATTATTATTGTTCAGGATACTGTTCTGATTGTTATTGTTGTATTTGGTATTGCTTAAATATGTTGCAGCCTCATCGCCGGACTGTTGTTGTTTTTTGGTCTGCTGGCACGCGGCTGCAGTGACGGCTTCAAAGTGTTGGCGCTTCTTGAGCGCAACAATACTCTGGTCGATTGTGAGCAATTTCTGCTGAGCAACTTCATAGTTTTGCTTGTGCGCCCGTCGGATTGACTACGGATTACCAACAAAAAAAGTCATTTAAAAATATACATCAAATATATAGTTAATTTTCACCTTTGTTTGAGCCGTGTCGTTTGCCAGTTTCAGCGAGGCCTCCGAGATCTGATGCTGTATCTGTTTTCCTAGCAGTAGCTTGTTAATATCGTCCGTTTCATTGCCGTTGTTCAGCAGGTTTTCGGGTAGCTTGAATCCTGTGCCAACCTTACGACGCAACGTCGATGAACCGTCACCGCCCCCAACAACGGGATCCTCAAAATCACACGGATAAATGCCCACAATCTGTGCTTCCTACGCAATACGGACGAAATAACCAAAACAATTGGATTACGCTATCATAAAGGTAACAGAATCAATAAATACCTGACGACACAGCTGCTGGAACAGATTGTTCTTGTCGGCCAATGCCTTGTCCAGTTCGGCCTTGCGCTGGCGCAGGTACTGCAGTCGGGCTACATTGCCACCGCCAGAAGTGCTTGACTGCACGGACGTGTTTGAAATCGAAATGGAGGGTGTCGGAGACAGAGGCGATGATGCGACAACGGCCTGATGCAGAATGCTCGGAGTTTTAAGACTACTGCGAAGAGCTGTTTCCGCTGTAATACAAAAAAACAACACACACACTCAATACCTAAAATTGCGCACGCATTTGGAATTTATGTATTTACCCATGCTGGTGATCTTCATTGAGAACAAGCGCACTTTGCTATGTGCCCGAGTATCGTTACCCCGTCATATTCTTTGCGTGGGTCGCGTCTCACAAAATATCAACAAGGAGCGCAGCGCAATACTATATTCGCGAGTTACTTGTTATGAACTGTTTTTGGAACCCTTAAAACACGTAAACACACACACACACGAAACAAACAATTCAAAAATTATTCAAACAATACGTAAATCAAAATAATAAAAGAACAAATAATAAAAAAAATTAAAAAAACACACACACAAAAGCTGTGTGAGGTCTGTGTTTTCTTGTTTGTATGTGCGCAAGAAGGGCTACATTCTGACAGAAATACACTACAGAATTTAGAATGCCATGTGTCATAATAACAGTTCATCAAGATGGCGTCCATGCAACACACACGCAAATGTAACGACAGCGCGTAGCACTGCAGCGTTCTTGCGGTAGCACACGCCAATAAATACAATAAGTACTGCGTACGCATGCAGCGCTGCCGTTCTAACGGTACGATAGTACTAGATTTTTTTCATACTTATAATTTTTTTTTTTTTTAGAATTAATAGTTTCATATGAATAAGTTTTATGTATGATTGTAATCTGACAAAATATTTTTTAAAATTAACAAATAAATATGTATTATACATTAAGTGTTAGAATTTTTTGTGTGAATGGTGAAAAAATAATGTTGAAAACAAGGAATAAAACAAGCAATAAAACAAGATAAAAAAAACACAGTAAAATTTCAAACTTTTGATGATCGCTGATTTAAAGTTAATAATTTATGGAATAATTCTAGATACAAAGCCTCCAGCACCTTTTTCTACTGTAGAGTACGAGATAAAATAAGAATATATTTATTTTTCTATCTAAAAGTATGGATTTAAATTTAGAAATATGTTGGTCATCAAAAATCCACAAAAAATTCCAAATGACAAAATTCCTTAAAAAAAGGTTTTAACCCCACAACCATCGCGCTTAACATGATATTTTTTTTGAAAGAAATAATTATTTATTTAACCCACCAATAATACGGAGTATTTTTTTTAAAAAGTTTTTTTGGTTTCAGGAAATATTTAATTTATATCAATTTCAATTTTAGGGATTTTGTCTTTGCAGATTCCGTAATTTCGGCAATTTTTATTTGCCATAGGGTTTTGTGCTAGGTAGATATATGTTTATTTTATATAAATTAATAGGGATGTGATACCAGATTTTATTTATTGTTCTTTATTATATGCTAGAACCTTATTTATATCGATTTATATTAAACTCATATTACCGTAGTATGGACTAAAAAATATATGAAATAATTAAATAATATTATTACAGCCGTATTCATAATCAAAACATTTTACGCGTTTTAGACATTTAGAACATTTTAAAACACGATTTTATCTTATAAAAACTGGTTTCATTTAATTTTTATTATCATATGATCCTAACCTTAAATTTAACGCTAAAATCAACAACTATTTAAAATTTTAGAATACTCAAGAAACATTTTAGGTATATTCTAAATTGTCTAAAACTAATATTACTTTGATTGAGATCTTCTAAAACTTATTGTTTAGGTTCAACTAATTTATTGTTTTACAATCATCGGTCTTTGGAGATTTTAAAGTCGAGATGTAATGCTATATATGCATACACGTACATTGTACATTTCGTTTTCAAAAAAATCTATAATGATTATATGATATGGACGGAGATTAGGACCGGCCATATTAATTACATTATTGATTAATTGTTATTTTTTAATTATACAATTATGTTATTACAAATAATGTGCACATTTTTTGAAGTTCATACTGATTGATATAATATAAAACCTAATAATTAAAAATCATATATAATATATATGCTTAAACGCTGGCACTGTTTATTACGTGTTTATTTAAACTTTAATTATTTTGTTGTTTCAGTGTTTTGTTTGTTTAGAATTCGAATATACAAGAGCATTTTTTAGTTGTATGGAAACCCAATAAATGTTTTGTTCAAACAAGAGACCAATTATAAAATATATCGCTTACAACGGATGTATATATACGGACGTATTCCATCGGAATGTTTATAACACACCGTTTTTTCTTATTTTATGGATGTGTAACACTATATATATATAATATATCGTTCCATAGCTCCTTTATGAAATAATCATAGAAAACACCAATCTTTATTACTCGGTGAGGAAAAGCTAGAGTAAACACTAAACATAGACAAAACTTTTCCATTTGTAATTTACATTTCCACGAATTTACCCAATGAACAAATGTTTTTCATACTACTCATATCATCAGTCGCATAATGACTGTCACCACAAAGTGTAGCCTCCTGTTTATAGTCGTCGTATTCTATGTGCTGCCTACGTGGACTGCTGCCAGTAGTGCCATACATCGCATGGAATACCTCAATGAAGTGTTCCAGGAGTACGGCGTGCGCAAGGTTCTCCTGATTAGCGAACAGTCCGCACGTGATGATGTCGTTCCGGTGCAGCTGCTGGCAGACGCTTCCCAAATCACATGGATGCATTTCAACGTGGATACTGGTCCATTCAAACCGATCATCGCCGTTGGCAAGGATCACCTCTTCGTGATCTTTATGTTTCGCGATAACGAAATCATAAAGCTACCAATGGCACTGCAAATGATTGGTTTTGATCCACGTAGCAAAGGCATAGTATTGTCCAGCATGAAGCCACCGTCAAGATATCAGGTGGAAACCATCTTCAAACAACTGTTCGCAATACATATGATCAACATAGTTCTGTCCTACTCGATGCCCGCCGACGACGAAATACTGATACTCTCTCACTTTCCGTACCAAGGAGTATTCTACACGCAAATAGCGATGGACGCTCGCCACAGAGCTTTGGTCAGCGATCTCTATCCAGATAAGACAAAAAATTTGCATGGCTACAAACTCAAGACACACGCTTATCTATTCCCACCGTTCGTATTTCGGGCTAGTTTGAAGGGTAGCACACAGACGACCCTGCTCGCTGGAATCATTCCATCAGAGTTTTTAGCCGTTACCAGAATAATAAATGCCAGCGTGGATGTTACACACTTCGGTCGATGTTCAAACACGAGGTTCAAACACGACGCGAATGTGTCCTGTATTGACTTTTTCGATAAACAGTTTGAAATTCAAAGTACAACCGATCATATACAGGTTATTCAAGAGTTTTCCGGCGAGGGTCCATTGAAATCAGTGTAAGTAGTGTATTATAAACCAAAGCAAATCTATAAATAAAAAATGTTTATTTTTGATGTTTGTATTATTATAGATCTGATCTCAGTAATAAAACGGATATTTTCCTGAACACACGATCGTACAGTGTAATTGGGTCGCCATTTGAAGGTCTGTATCCAATTAAATCGGAGTCGATTTCACTGATGGTTCCATACATACCGAACGTGACCTACACAACACATAACTATTACTACAATTGGACCGTTTGGTTCACATGGCTGTGTTTAATAATTTTTTCACGGAATCTGATTCGACGGATTCTGTCAAAAACAGCAAATCATCAGGTCTCGATCGTAACACTATTTATCGATACATATGCCAGGTCATTTGGAACATCGTTAAATGTTAAAAGCCGAAGCATCGCAGAACACTCATTGGTCTACTTCTGGACAATGTCTATGCTTTTGTTCTCCGCTCGATACTCCGGCAATATGTACGAATCGTTTTCGGTGCAGTCGACGAAACGGCTCATGACCATGGCGGACGTATTTAACAAAACCGATTTAAATGTTCGAGCTCTTGATTCTCTTTTTCCAGATGAAAATGTTATTCTGGCTTGGCTGAACCTGGAGAAGTTTGTATTTTCGGCAATGTCGATGGTCAGAGTATAATAGTGTGTGTGTTTGTCATTAATTCATGTTCTTATATGATTTCAGCTACCCCAGCCGAGTGATATCCTGCGGTTACTATGAGATATTCAAACAATTCAACGAAGGAGATGTCAGCACCGCTTATCTTGTTCCTGCTCTATACGCTCGTATCCTAATTAATAATCAAACTCACCTTCTATCCAATGACAAGTCCAAGTTTTACATAATCCAAGAAGATCTAGGTACTCGAACTATATAATTTGTATTTATTAATTATATCCGTTTTAATAACATAAAAAAAATAATATAAACATTTGTAGGTATTTTTCTATTGGCATCATCCGTATCAGAAAAATCTCCGTTAGCTGAGGTTTTAAACGATGGTTTCCTGCGAGCTTTCGAATACGGACTGTCGACACATTTCAAACAGATCGCATTTAGGTCTGTGCATCTTGATAGTGAATTCAGTCAAAAGGAAATAACTGTTCATTATGAACCGCTGACCTACACCAAAATAAAGAATATGGTCTTCGTCTATCTGGCTCTAGTCGTCTTTAGCATTTGTGTGTTTTTCATTGAGATGCTGCTTGCACGACGAACTTACAAGAAAACGAAGCTTGGAAAATTGATACATCACAAGAAAACGAAGCTCGGAAAACTGATACATTGGATAAATGTGAAAACGATTTTTTGTAGCACATACCGTTTTTTTGTTTGGACTGTTTTTAAAACTAAAACAATAGCACAAAAAAAATATTATTTAAAAAAAAAACACTATAAATGTTAAATTTGATTTGAATTTCAGCACATAATAAAGACTCATAAAGCTGGGTTTTAATTGAAAAACATTCGCTTACCAGCAAGTGGACACAAGATGGAAATACAGATTGCAATAAAGTGCGAGAGGGACATATATACAACGTTGCCAGCAACGTATTTGCTGAGAGAAACGTTGAAAGTACGCTCTTTGCTGGACAAACATATCTTTGCATACGGTTTGTCTCTGTCTAACGCAATGTGAATCCAATCTTTCAGCATGTCAGTACTAAATTTGCTGGGCAGCAGTGTTTCACAATTTACACGTGAGGTATCCGTTTAAAATAATAACGTATGAAAACTCTTCAGAGCACATATCAATTTTTGATTATACTGGTTTTAAAATTAAAATTACTGTATTCAAAAGAAACCCTATAAATGTGAGTTTCGATTTAAGTCTCGTGGTATTGATATTTATAAATTTAGCTAATCCATTTTTTTGATGAATCGAATTTTAGCTAATAAAAAATATGGATGTTTGTGTATTTTAAATTGGTTTTTGGTAAAGATAAATAAAGAGAATAAAGATAAAACCTAATAAGCATTAAATATAACATTTGAATGTTTCCGATTATATTATATATGTCGTCCTGTCAGAAAAACATCATATATTCTTTGTATGCTGTATTTTTGGTATGAAGGAATTCCTGTTGTTACTTTAAGTCTGGTGTGTTTTTTTTCCATTTTTAAGATCGAAATAATTTAAGGAAGAAAAGGAAATTGGAAGGGGAAGAAGAGATGATATTATTAAGATATTTTAACTTTAAATGATATTTCATGAGAATAATTAAATGTTGAGGAATTTGATGATGTGTATAATTATTATTTTAGGGTATATATATATATATATCTTCTTGTAATGCTGAACAATTCTAAACGTGTAAGACATTACCAAATATAATCCGGGTTAGACCTAACAACGCTTTGCCGGAACGTGTCCCGCGAGATGTTAAAGTCAAACAATCTGAAAAAACGGTTAAAAGAATTGGCCATATTATCATCATTGGCTCTGAACGATGCGTATTCCAAAAAAGTCCGATATAACATATATTAAGGGTTAGAATGTTTTTTTTTATTATTTAAAATTTAAATGTTACGTCTATATGTTCTAATGATTCGCAAAGTAGGCCTGTTAACAGGACTGGGACGTTATTTGTTATTATTAAAAATCTTCATTGTTGCCTAACTTTACTTCAAAAATCTTCTTTCTGGGACAGTAATCTTCAAGATGAAGGTAAATTTTCACATCTGGCAACGCTGGCTCGACAATCAACTCATCTGGGTGATTGGATGTGTTTTCTTTGGTGTTTTCGGTTGGAGAGAATAAAGCTCAAGTACTGTAGCTCGTTGTCTAGTTCTGACAATAATTTAAACGATTGTTGATTTTTTTTTTTTGGCAAAATTACATTTTATTTTTCAATATATTTTTATATAATATATTTGCTTCTGGACTAATAACTTACGACACATAATTGTTTTGTGGATGTTTTGTTGTTGGTTTGGGGTTTGTATGATTCATAATTGGTACTTAAAATAAATACGTGGTGTTTTTGCTGCCATTGGCATGAGCTGCACGTGTATACACACACACATATATATATATATATATGCAGTTTGATGTTGCCGAGAAAGGTGGGAGAAGGGGTGTGTTGGAAAAATGTAGTTTTCTCTGTGTGTTTCTATGCGTATGTGTTTAGAGTGTTAATCAAAAATGAATGTATGTAAATCTTCCACGTGAGATTGTGTCATTAAATCAATATGTATAGTAAATATTATAATTAGTGTGTTTGTGTATGTATGTATAAATGTCATGTTGTGAAATACTGCTAATGTATATAACTATAAATAATGTGTGTTTAAACTCCAGAGGTGTGTGTGTGTGTGTGTGTATGGGGGATACACAACACAGATAATATATTTTGAGAATAGATTATGTTGGATAGTCAATTTAGTGGGGGGTGGTTTGGGGCAGTTGAGTTTTATACAGTCATTTTTGTCTATCGGAATATACGGCTTAAAAATAACCGCGTTCTCTGTTTTGAATTGGGACAGTTTTGTATTTGTTCGTTTTTTTATATATATTTATATATATATTTATATATATATTTATATGTAATATCTACCTTTTCGGTTGCTAATATAAAAAAATCATCATTTTAAGCCTATTCAATCTTAATGTTTCCACTTAAGCCTATTTTTATGTATTTGTGTCTGTGTGTGTCTGTGTATAATGAGTTTTTTTGTTTTTATTTATTTTATTTCTATATTCTATTTTCGTCTCTGCTGTGTGTATACTGTGAGTGATTTTTATATGTAAATAGTTCTTATTTTATTTAGTACGCTTACGCTTAAAACTAAGTGTCTAGAATTTAGGTTTTAATTTGTACACAGTCTATATATTTAAAAAAATCTGCTGAGTGTATGTGTGTGTGTGTGAACACCCACACGACTGTTATATGAGTATATTTATTATCTGGCTAGTCGGCGCCTAGTCGTTTCTGTTCATACACACTTGAGAGAATCTCGGTTATATTCTCATCTTATTTAGGACATGTATACACTGGGGCTAGTTGTGTGTATGTGTGTGTGTGTGTCAGTGTGCATTATCCAGGTAATTATCACGCCATGCGTTTGTGAGTATATAGTTATTTAAATGCACAGGAATGTTTTTGTTGTATTAAAATCGCAAAATAACTCCGTTTTATATTAATAGATCAAATATGAAATCTATTACAACTATGGACTGGTTGAGCTGTTTGTTTGCGTTTAACTTGTGTGAAACAAAAATATTAATAATATTAGCGCAATATTTGTTTGTTTATTTTAAAAAAGGTGAATTGGACAATTTGGACGAGCGCATAAAACGAAAGCCGGCATTGTTTTCTGTTTGTTCATTTCTGGGACTGTGTGTTTGTGTGTGTGTGTGTTTTTATAAACATATTTTATGAATTTGTTTTTTACGTCAGCGTACAGAAACAGATGGCAAAAAATTGCGGATGATATTTTCTTCATTGCATATATAAATTTATTCATGTAAACATTAAATGCATTCGAGTGCTCAACAATGAAAATAGATCCTCCCTCATCCAAACATAAATCCATTTTCTGTCTACTTAAAAAACTAATCTCTTTAAAATGTAATGTTCTGTCGTTTAAATATCACACACTTTTCAAAAATACCAAATAAAAGTTATTTTTTAACATATTAATACTACTTAAATGGTGAAAGTTTGTTAAATAATGCATTAAGTACAACTAACCATAACAAAAAAAAACGAAACAAAAGCACACACACATTACTTTCAGCGGGACGCTATTTGAATAATGATAATATTTAATATAGTATACGATTGGCTAGAACAGTTTAGTTGGGTACAGTGAGATAGAGTGACAGAATATCTAACATGTTTGATAATACCCCCTTATCTAAGCTGTATGTTTTAAAATATGTTTAAAAATATCATCTTCATTAGATGATGATAATAAAAATTCCCGTTCACTTAGAATGTATTTTATACATTGAATTATACAATTAAAAGGTTTGCACATGAGAATGGGCACATCAATTCAACTTTAAGCGCCTGGCGACAGTAAAACTGATAACGATGTCCAGAATGGGAGAGACATAAGTAGATTGTACCTTTTTTAGTTTATTGGTGCGTCAACGCACTTGGGTTATTGCATAGCGAGTGTACTTGATCTACCCGCAAGGGGGTTAGTCTGACATGCTAAAAAATCTGCTAATAATCGTTATAATAACTTTTAGTCTGACTTGCTGATAGCTTCGGCGACTTTAGTAAGGTGTCAGCTCAAAGCATTTGTAGACATTCAATTGAGCGTTAGTTCAGTATGGCTTCTGTTCCACAATTGTCGTGTCTTGTGTACCTTTGAGGCTGCAACGGAATTTGTCGATAACAAGACAGGATCAAATTCATCTAATGAATAGTACCTTAGCTAGAGCTGACACATGACCTCAAAAAACATTGTAATCCTTTAAGTTGAAGAAAAATTGAATGTTCTTGATCGGATCTTTTCTTCTCGGATAATGTATGTAAACGCAAAAAAAGAGACCAGCCCGGATGCAAATAAATTAAATCGTATCTGGACGAATCACGATATTTTCAATTGCATATTGTATAATGTAAAATGTAAAATATTGTATAAAAGATCACTGTCACCTATCACACACACACACGCAAACTCACTCAAGGCAAATAAAACTAGCACTTGCTCAAATTACATTAAATAGGGGCATACATAGTTAAGCCAGATGCCACCTACTGACTATTTTTTTCCAAAATGCGACGTTAAGAGCTGCGCAAAGCTGCTCCACTGTCTGTGTGTATAATGTGTGTATTTCTCTGTCTACTATATTAACGTATTAAAATTATAAAAATATATATATTTAGAAAAAAAATCTATGATCATGCTCAATAAAAAAAGATGAATGCAAAATCCCATTTGACACAGATACGGCAAAAAAACCTATCCATCCGTATCCGTATATATAAATATACATATTATGTATATATCACGAAATCGTTCTGTAAATGTGTGTGTGTTTTTTTTATGTTTGTGTAAATATTTGTGTTTTTTTTCTGATTGCAACACACTCACGATATTCCGTTGTCAATTTATATGTAATCTAAATGTCAGCTTATAGTCTTTTAGTAAAGGAGGTCGTCAGAGCGAATGGCATCTACTGCAAACTCATCGTAGATGTTATGCAGCAGCTGGTAGTGAGGAGGAGAAGGATGTGAAAATGGAGAGGGTGTAGGATGTTGTTGTTGTTGCTGCTGTTGATGTTGTGCTGATGTTATGGACATGGTGTCGAGCAGACTGTCGATGTGTCAGCAGGCGGACGTCTCTTCGCCTTCGAGTGTACACGCAACGTTCTCTAGTTTATGCGCCAGATGGCTCTTCTTGCAGTTCGGATCGATGTCTAGTGCGTCCAGGACCTGAACAAAAATGTGTAATTACAATGAAAATGTGGTTTAACTTGTAGACATGAAGCTATATCAAGATCGTTGCGTTTGAACGCAAACTACACATAGTAGTTGGAAGGGATTTGGTCACAGATTGAGCGAGTTACGGGTAACGGTTCGAAAAGACATTGCAGCCCAAGGTCTAGCATTGAAATTGCAACGCAGTCGTGGTACTGGCCGGAAGGTACGTTAAAAAACGTATCCGGCGATACCGTTCAGACGGTCCACTTTGATACTGCGGATGTGAGATGGGCTCATTTAGAGGCATACGTGCTGGATCTGTATCATAAATCCCACCCTTTCCATGATCAACATAACCTGACCATAAAACTAATTGTGATCGTTTTTTTGCCCCAGAGTGCAACATATCCTAATACAAGTCACCTCTACGCTAGCGGTACAAAAAAACACTATATTTGGACATGTGAAAAAGAAACGTATGCAAAACACCCCATTTTTGCTAGCTTCTCTAGACCTACCCTCTCCAGTCGATTTCAAAATAAAAAATAACCTAAAAACATACCTGATCTCGATACTTGGTCACGTAGATGTACAGCTCCTTGAGTGCTGCGATCGTATCGAACTCGTTGTTCTGCTGCACGGACAACTGTTGCATGGCGGTGCCCATTTCCTGATCGCTTATCTGTGGCAGACGAGCCACCTCGCGATAAAAGTGTTTCACCATTTCACGATACTGCGGAATGTCCTGTGTCAAGAAACAGAGATTAGTATTTTGTAGGTGGATTTTTTTATATGTAAAACGTGTGTGTACTTTGGCAAACAGAAGCTTATTGGAAGGTGAGTCCTTGCCGAGTCGATGCTCAGTTGTAGAGCATGCGTCCATAAACGTCTGTGCGATAACACTGAGGCACGCGTCAACCGTGTTCGTTTTGTTGATGTCAAATATGAAATCTGGATTCTTGATGAAGTTCACCCAGAACCTCAGCGGAAGACTATAAAAAATAAAATATATACATATTTCATTTTCTAATTCAAAGAAAAGTCTATTTATGAATTATTACCTATTCGATTTCCATGCGTGCACAATTTCCGGATCTGCAATGCCATGCCGACGTGCCGCCTCGTCGAGTAAATCAAAGAGCCACTTTACCGCCGGTGGCAGTTCTTCGTTCACCGTTAGAATCGTTGCGAAAAAGTCATCGACAAACTTCTGTATCGTGCCCTTGGTCGCGAGCAATCGCGTCAGGAATATCTCCGGTATTGCCTTGTGCGTTCGCTCATTGCCCGACAACGCTGTGTTCTTCAGATTCAAATGATGATCCTCTGACATTGGCTTCAACAGATGATACACGCGTGGCTGTTGCAGTCCCGTCTCCAAATCACCATTCATAATTATGTGCGACTGTGAATTATTTATGTAGTAGCTATTGTGATAAGCGGCCGCCTGCTTTGTGTAGTTCATGTTGTAGCTGTCATTCTGACGTGCGATCAATGACATCACTGCGGACTCCTTGACACCGTAATGCGCCAGTGTGTTCAAGCGCTTCCATTGGTTCACCGTTTTCGTTGTCAAATCCTCGTCCTGCAGTGTCAAATGACCGCCACGTCCGTGACGCCATTCCAGGTCAACCTCTTGCACGGACGGACGCATCGAGAACGGTGTGTTCTTGAACAATGCATCCAATATCTTTGATTTAACCTGAGCAATTGTATCGCAATCGAGCACCTTACACTGGATCTTTTCGTCCAGGTCATCCTGTACAATGTGCAACGTTACAATCGTGTGCTCGATTTGTTCGCGTAGCAGTTTCTCTTCGGACAATGAGTACCGGGCATCGTTTGTGATCGCATCGACCAGACCTTTTTCAATTTGATGCTTGATTGCCTTGAACAACAGAAACAAACTGGAGCCCGCGTACTCTTTGAGGTAGTCGTACATACAGATTGCCATGTAGTTGGTGAGCATTTTCTCGACAACGCTTTCGGTGCGTCGAAGCATTAACTGTGGATGCTTTGTCATCACTGACTTATCGATAAGGCGAAGTAGTAGGCACTTGAGAATATCGGTGGCGTACTCCATTTTGTTCATCAGAACAATCATGAGCAACGAGGCCACATTAACTCTGTAATAGCAAACAACAAACAAATATAGAATATATTTTTAAAAAAATATTTTTAGAATAAACTCACTTGTCACGAATGTTAAACGACTTTTGCGCTTCGAGCGTTTCGATGAAATTCAACAAAAAGTATTTGTTATTAACCAACTGCTCAAATTGCACCATTGCGGTATCGTAGTTGGTGCGCGGCATATTCAAACGCATCTAAAAAAAAAAAATATATATAAAACTTTTTAGTTTAAATTTTGGTTTGTATTCAATGTACCTTAGGCGTATTTAGAATGGGATGATCGGAAACGCCTGGAAAGAATACTTTCATAATGTAATTAACGTGATCCAATGTCGGTATGCCCGAGTTCTCCAGATCTGCCGTCAAGTCGGTCATGTCCGTTTGAAGTTCGGCAAACGCTTGCTTGCATTCGAGCCGTACGTTACTCTCGAGCGTGTCCATCTGAATTTGTATTCGTTTGTACTCACGCTCTGCCTGTGTACTCTTGCGACGGTACACCACCAAAATGACGACCAGCAGTATGACAATAATACAAATGCCCACCGTGATACCGGCCATTGCGTGCGAGAACGTGTACGGTTTCAGGAGATCATACTTGAGATGTCCAATCGGAAACCGAAGCGTTCGGCCAACACGCACCACAACCAACGGTAGATACGTGTGTGTCTCGACACCGTTCTCATCGGTTGCGGCGGGCTGTTGTTCCGGTGGTGTGCACACAAGCTGTGTCATCGCAAGACTCGTTACATTGCACTGGTACTGACCAATCGTAACGTTCACATCGGTCTCATCGCTTGCAATATTTAGATTCTCTCCCTCGATCACGAGCGTATCACCCTTGTACAGTTTCATGCCATTCGGAAAGGGAAAATAGTTTGGATCGTCCACGTAAACGAGAGTGCTACGCAAATTCTGAAAGTACTTGTTAAGATCACGCACCGACTGTACGTTGTCCATAACAAAGCTTATCTGCAAACTCAGCTGGGTCTCGCGTATCTTCAGTGCGGCCGCATCAGATCCAGAAGCAGACGAACTGCTCATCGGCAGCACAGATGATGTGTAATAGCCAACCGTTGTGTACACTGAATCCGAGTAACTGCGTTTACGTCTTCGTTGACGCTGTTGATTTCCACTGTTTTCCAAATCCTCTATGGTATGCTTGTAATCGGTAAACTTTCGTGTTACCGCCGGAGACGGACATTCCATTTGATTCGGATTTATAACCGAACACGTCGAACGATTCACACGCTCTTCATCGAAAAACACTTCGATCTCAGGCTTTTGTATTGAGTCCAGATTTGTACCGTGCACGGTCACCATACGACCACCACTAGCGAAACTCTTAAGCGGTTTTATTTGCATGATCTTTGGATCCACCGTGTAATTGTATATGCTGCACACGTCTGTGATATGATGATGCGGATAATGATTGCGATGTGCATTCGATTTACGAGCACCACCACCCATTGAACAGCTGTACGTTCGATTGGCACCGTCAATTACAAGTGTCAATGTACGTATGTGCTCAGGCTGTCGTGCAGCAGATGTCACGCACGTCAAACGACTCGACGATGCCTGCGTTACATTTATTGCACACTCATACTCATCCAAATACGCTGTAATACTAGAACCGATGTTAAGATACTTTCCGATCACCGACAGTTTCGTACCACCGCTTTGTGGGCCCATCGTCGGTGACAGACCCTCCAATTTAATATCCTTGTACTGGAACTGAACACTTGACTCTGTGTATCCAGCATCATTGCCCACCTTCACAGGTGCAATAAGCTCATGCGCAACCGGACCGGTGCGACACTCAATCTTTACCGATATCTCATAGTTCACCAACTCACATGGCACATCACCGATACGAATCTTACCGCGCACGTCCTCCTCGCGTATGCCCAGATTACTACCTTCGATCGTGATCAATGTGCCACCCTCGATTGGACCGCTAAGCGGTTTTATCTGTAACACAAATAAATATGATTTCAATTTAAATATTTTTTTTTATTTTGCTGCATATTTGCTATACCATATCAATCCGTGGACGAGGACACTCGTTAGCATTTCCGTACACGCAGGTCTCATTGAACACACACGAAGTTCCACACCAGGTACACTGATACTTTGGTTCACGTGTCACACACAAACTACAGTCGGCATGCTCACGATGTGAGCCCAGCACATCACACTTGTACAATGTTATCGGTACGGTGTCAATGTAATGATTACGATTCCAGTTAACGTCTACCTTCGCTTCGTACTCGTTCGTGTTTGCCTCGTACGAATACGGTGTCTTTTCGCATACAATGTACTTGTTGGACTCAACGCGTGCCGGCAAAGACATGTGCGCACCCTCAATGTTGACAATGCACATGAAACCGGTGTGTGCACTCTGTGGCCGTGGCAAATTCTCTATCTCTAGCTTAATCTCTTTGGGCACCTTGTTTGGCAACAGAATCGGTTGTGATTGACGCTTAAAGTGTGGACATGCCTGTGTGGAGAGGTAACATTAATTTAAATTAGTTTATAAAAATAAGCAAACATAAAAGATACTTACAGCCTCCACACTGATTACACTGCCCGTGTTCCGACAGCTGGTCGTATTGTGTACACACTTATTGTCGTAAATGCACCAGTTGCAGTTCCACTCGCTCTGCACGCACTGGCGACAGCTCTCGTGTCGCGAACAATCGAAGAACGCAAAACTTCGTGACACAAAGTCTTTCTTTGTTTCGGAACTGCGCACGCTCAGCGGCACCAGCACATGATCTTTGTTCGGATCGATCGTCGGTCTGTACAATACCGGTGGCGTTTGACACGACAATCCATTCTCGAGAACGGTCGCATCGATTGGCGTTGAATTACCAAACACACACTTGTACTTTGCATTGTGTGGCAGTTCGGGTAACGTGCGTATTATCAATTGCACGGTGGTCATTTGATTGATCGGTATCTTGTCGGGCAATACCATTTCAAAGTCAATGCACTGTTGGCCGTTGCCCAGCGATAGCCAACGCGATGCACTCGTATCCTTCTGGCAGGCACTGCGTACGGTGCAGCGTTTCTCTAGTGAGCACCAGCCACAGAATGGATCACGGGACTCCAAGCAACCCGAGCAATTCGTGTAGACTCCGCAGTGTTCGACGCGTAGTTTTGTAATCTTGAACGAAAAATAAATATTTTAGACTAACCAAAAGCGTAGTGTAACAAAAAAGAAAAACTATTTTTAAAAACCACTCGATATTGATCGATCAACAAATACAGTCGCATAACTGTACATAATCTAAATCTATTTATATATATTATGGTTTTTCTAGTTTAAATAATTGTGGACCATGTGTCGTATATATTGTGAAATGCAAAAGGAACTTTAAATGCATTCATAATTAAATAAAAAAACTTTTGGACGGCCCTTTTCTGCCCAGAGAGTGCGATTGGGCCCTATTATTATAAGTGAACAAAGTTATTTATACATAACCTAAAAGCGAAAAGACACATAAAAACTATATAAATACATTCACAGTGAACTCTAGTTATTCATTTAAAATGGACAACTTAAAAGAAACAATTCCCTAGATATAGAATTGTGCCATTTTCTTCTGAGCAACATTCATCCCTTCCCGAATTGGAGGCAAGATTGTGTAAACACTGTCACTGATCCTTTAAGAGTAAATCGCTTGAATCACAAAGCACCAGTAAATGAAACTAGCAATAAAATATATATCAATTTTCTAGAAATATCTAAACTGTGTGAACTTATAAGATCAAGAAATAACAAGAAATCAGCAGGGTTCGACAAAATATCTAGCTTTCTTTTTTAAAAAAAACTCAGTCACATGGAAAAAATGCTATTCTAAAAGCTGGTAAAGATCCTAGTAATCCCAACAACTATCGTCCTATATTATTCTTCTATCGTTCGTATTAGTAAACTGTACGAACTATTTATCCAAGAAAAACTATTAGAACACTGCTACGACTACAAAGTTTTACCAGACAATCTGTTTGGTTTTAGACGGTGTCACTCTTCAGTACATGCACTTTACGTCCTAGAAAAACCCAACTGAACTGCAAAAATGCGAGCAATAGCAATCTTACTCGATTCTGAAAAAGAATTCGATACTCTGTGTGGAAAAGACTTGTATATATAAAATGCGCTACTTATTTGGATTTCACAAACATCTCTGTCAGATAATTTGTAACTACCTAATTAACAGAATTTTTCAAGGTAAATTAAAGCACGTTCTCTCAAGCATTTCAAAAAATGTGGAGGGTGTACCACAGGGCTCAATACTGGGACCCCTTTAGTATATAATTTATACTTCCGACATGCCACCACCACTAAATAACTCAATCAAAAATGTAGGCATATGCAGATGATATTCTTATATACACAGCCTCAAAAAATATTAGAGAAACTGAAGAAAATCTTAATGAATATCTTGAAACAATATATTCATATCTTTTCCA